>OY755195.1:4063214-4346453 GCA_963576735.1 Bedellia somnulentella
ATAACTGTAATGACTACAAAAACAAAGACTTACAACATAGTAATGACTACAAAAACAAAGACTTAGGTAAAAGAGAATGGAACTTTAGAAAAGCCAATTTCTCATTACTATACTCAACATTATTAATGATAGATTGGGAAAAAGTATACATAGGACAAAATTCAGAAGAGGCACTAGGTAACTTTTACAATATACTAAACTCCGTATTAAATGACTGTGTTCCACAGAAAAAGCGTGACTCGGGTTGCCCCAGGTACTCATATCCTGAGTGGTACACTCCTGAGATAAAACGCGACATTGCGTATAAATATAAGTTACATAAATTGTATAAAAAGACAGGTTTACAATGTGATTATGAAAACTTTTCAAGAATTAGATCGCAACTTAAAAAGGATTTAATTACGGCGTCTCAAAATTATGAAAATAAAATACAGTTCGTACTATCTAAAGAACCTAAATTGTTTTGGTCATACATTAAAACAAAAAAACTTAACTCTAACAGTACATTGATTACCAAAAATGGAATAGCACTCTCTAATGAGGAAACGGTTCATGAATTGTCCGAGTTTTTTAGGTCTATATATGCAAAACAAAAACCTCAGCTTAGGGTTTCGGAAGCGATGGCGGCGGACGTGGCGGCGGCGGGCGCGGCGGCGCGCGTGCATCTCACCGCGCTCAGCCGCGACGAGGTGCGCGCGGCGCTGGCGCGGCTGCCGGCCAAGACGTCAGCCGGCCCGGACGGAATACCTGCCTTTATAGTGAGAGATTGTCGAGCAGTACTGGAGGAGCCACTATCATTTATTTTTAATTTGTGTCTTACCGAAGCTGTAATTCCAGACTGTTGGAAAGTAACTAGAGTAGTACCCGTACCTAAAGACAAGCTTAGTTCAGAAGTTAGCAATTTTCGTCCTGTGGCTGTACTATCATCTTTCGCCAAGGTATTTGAATCAGCGCTGCATAGAAATATTTATGTGGCGATTGGTGGTCAACTGACTGATAGCCAACACGGTTTTAGACCAGCTCATAGTACGGCTACAAATTTGCTCAACCTTATGACTTTTGTAACGCCTTATATAGATGCGGGTAAGAGAGTAGATGCGGCATACTTTGACATCAAAAAGGCATTTGATACAGTCGATGGTGACATACTCCTAGGGAAACTAGCTGAATTCGGTTTCACACCGCATTCTCTTAAACTTATGACGAGTTACCTCAGAAATAGACGTCAATATGTGGACTATGGTGGTTTTAAATCTGACGAGTACCTTACAAACTCAGGCGTAAGTCAGGGTAGTAACCTTGGTCCGTTGGAGTTCCTCGTTATGATTAATGACTTACCAAAAGTGCTCCAACATGCAGAGTGCCTTATTTTTGCGGACGATGTGAAATTGTTACTCCCAATCGAGAGTGAAGTAGACTGCGAACACCTACAGAATGATATTGACAGGATTGTCAAATGGAGTACAACAAACAAGTTAGAATTTAATATAAAAAAGTGCTCGACTATTACTTTCAGTAGACAACGGGGACCATTTCAATATACATATAATATAAATGGAATTCCACTAACTAGAGTTCAAGAAGTGAGAGATTTAGGAGTCATGGTTACATCTGACCTTTGTTTTCATAGTCACATTGTAAGAATATGTAAGGCTGCTTTTAAAATGTTAGGTTTTGTGCTTCGCACAGCACGCGGTTTTACGAATATAGAAGCAATAAAAGCTCTATATAATGCATTGGTTAGGAGTAAACTTGAATTTAACGCAGTTATTTGGGCTCCACATGAAACTAAATATAGTCTCATGGTGGAGAAAATACAAAATAAATTCTTAAGATTTCTTTATTTTAAAATGTATAGGGTCTATCCCTATTACCCGCTTATGTATCCAACAAAATTTGTTTTAGGGATGGTTGGTTATAATACATTACAAGTTAGAAGGGATTTAAATCTAATTTTATATTTATTGAAAGTTATGCGGGGTATCATTCCAAATTCTTTTATACTGGGTCAAATAAATTTGAAAGTGCCAAATGGAACGCTGAGACGACGACGGGGAAAAATTTTTGCCTTACCACAGTCGCGCACTAATTTATTGCAGCAGTGCCCTCTGGTCAGAGCACTAGTGGCTTTGCGGGAAATTGCAGAAGATGTGGATGTTTTTGCATGTCATCTGGGTGACTTCACAATCGTTGCCTTGAAATATCTATGTTACAATAAGTAAGAGAGTACCATAAATTTAATATGTTAAAATTTAATTTAAAATGTTATCGCATTAGGTTTATGCCTGTAATGATTATGTTTTTTTGGAATAAATAAATAAATAAATAAATAAATAAATAAATAAATATCTGCAAAGATTAAAGTATAGTCCATCGTTCCATCGAATCAAAGGCTATTTCATAGTCCACGAGCTCTAGGCACAGTGGCAGATTAAACTCCTCGGTCTCCTGTGGATTGTATCTGAATGTGGGCTATGGTACCAAAGCCTTTTCGGAAACCGGCTTATTTGGGAGGCTGGAAGTCATCAAATCTACGAGACACACGATTCGTGATGACTCTGGAAAACATGTACTGGCAGGACGTGCGGTGGTTTAGGTACACACGAAATAATGATTTGTGATGAAACATAAAACCAACCTATGGTTATGACTTTAAAAAAATCACATTTTAACGGACTACTTGCTGAACGAAACTTCCCAACAGCAATGAAATTACTCTAAAATTAAATCCTTCCATGTGTGAAGATTTCGTGCAAAACTTTTCTTTTTTTATGAATACTTTAGTTCCAAAAGTGGCTGAAGAATTTTATAATTCTGAAGCTCTAGCTACCCCTTTAAGGGATTTTTAGCCGTGAGCATATGTATGTATGTATGTTATTTATTTATATATTTAATTACAGCATATGCGATTGGGTTTTAGTTTTAAGTTTCAATTTACCAGGCAGATAAGTAATATGCGCACCATGACTGTAACAAAATAAATTTCATACATATTTAGGCATGAGTAAGCTCTTTGGTGCCACTGAAACTCATAAGTTGTGAAAAAAATTTAAAGAAATAAACAATATTATTCCCTTTTGGACCATACATAAATGAAGTATTATAGCATTTATGTCTTTAGGAAGAAAAAAATATATATTTTAATTGCAGCTATGCCATAATTATGTGGTTAACAAGGGAATAGTTCAACAAAATTATATTTTTTTTTATTATTCATTCATGATACATAAACATGGTGTATATCATTTTATAGGTATTAAATGCATCTATAATACGGCATTAACATTTAACTGAAATAAATTTAAGTTTTGTTCAAAAAAACAAAAGTTTAGTTTTTTGGCTCTCCTGAAAAGTGCCGATTTTCAACTAATCCCTTTTTTACTGGAGGCACTGATATAATGTAACCAAAGCTTGCAATGTTCTTCGTGTAATAAGATTCATTAACATGCTACAATATTTTTACACATACATATACTCACGCCATTATCTCCCATTGGGTTAGGAAGAGACTATTGATCGCCAGTTCGTACGACCCTGGCAAACCTCTCGGGCTTAGTCTACCTACATGCTTCAATCTTTTCGCTTCACTTCGGATGTTAGCCTTTTTGAGCATATTGTCTATTTAATCTAAATGTGTCTTCCGTTGTCGTTTTAAACATCACCGAATAATATAAAGTTAATAGCAATTTTAACATAAATTACTATTAAACGTAAGCCGTGTAGTTGCGGCTTAGAATTGCATTAACCTATGACTTCACGCGGGTGCCGTGGAAGAGAGCATCCACGTGGCTCTAAGACCAGGCTCGGCACCCGCGGGATGGGCGTCGGGATTGCTCCCATGGCCCAGCTTCATCACGAGGGGAAACGTCCCCCCCGGGCATTGAGCACCTCCCCAGGCGATGGAGGGGAGGGGTGGCTATCCCCATTTCTGGGGATTAGCCACTAAGGAGGGTGAGCGGGTGCCGTATGAAGCGACTTAGAGTATGGGGTTTTTTAGGTCATGGGCGATGCAGTTACAGATTCACCACCAACAATCTTTATTTTACAATACTTTCCCCATTAAATTTTCAAAAATAGCTGTATAATTTCTAATGCTGAAGATTTTGCTGCTCTTATTGGGAATTATGGCCGTGCTTATATATGTATTTAAGAGTATTTAATATTCATAATTTAAATCTTTTTGTTCATGAAAACCTCATTAGGGGATTATTACAAATAAATAAAGAATAAATAAAGGAAAGAAAAATTTCGACACAGGCGGGAATCGAACCCGCGACCTCGGGTATACGCCCCGACGCTCTGCCAATTGCGCCACCGTGTCTTTCATCATTTTACTAATTCGGAGGTAGGAAACGCAAACACTACTTAAACGTGTAAAAGAAATAAAGGATAGAAGAATTTCGCGCTGGCAGCCATTGATACGGTGGCTCAATTGGCTGAGCGTCGGGGCGTATACCCGAGGTCGCGGGTTCGATTCCCGCCTGTGTCGATATTTTTCTTTCCTTTATTTATTCTTTATTTATTAGTATTTAATATTCATTTTGTCACTCAGAGATTATAAGAATTTTACAAAGATTACTCCGACAAACATACCGACAAAGCCTCCTTATAACATATATTACAACAAAAGTTGTAGGTTCATTGCCCTATACAACTTAATTCATTTATACGGCAGCCATCAATAGCTTATCAAAGTTTAATTGGCCCACCGATTTTTCGATATCGATATTGTGTAATATTTAGGACAGACCTATTAACTATTTTTCACCACGCCATTGTTGTTGTGTGGACTACATATACTTCAAGTAGCTTTGTTGCTTAGTAAAGTAAGAATTTTGCTTATAAAACTAAACATAAACATGCGGTAGGGGTTGAAATCCTGTAACAGACTTTGTTAGTTCGTATTTTTTTTCGTATATTCGTATCTGCACTGTGTAGTGTTGGTTAGCACTGACCCTTTGGTAGTGAGTATAAGCTATATAGCATAAACTTATGGCTATAAATAACAAAAAATACCTCAGCCACTTTTGGAACTTGAGTAGGGGGAAGATCGTAAAATGGTTTTTTGGTGATAGATCTCCAGATAAATCGTGAAACAATCACGTGTATAAATTTTAGGGTAACCGTGGTAAAAATACGTGAGTGCTTTAACATTCATTATTATTGCTCAGACAATTACTTACATTTTCTTAAAGATTTTTACTTTCATTTCATTATCCTTACTTTTGTAGTAAATATTTTTTTATATGTTTTTTTAGAGAACCATATACTCACACCAATAGTTTCAATTTGGGTAGGCAGAGGCTCTCGATTGCCACTTTTTACGACTCTGACAAACCTCTGAAACTTCATGTACATTTTTTCTTTTCTCCATCCATCCCACATTATTCTTAGTACTTCGGACGCCTGCCTTTTTGAGCAGACTCAAAATTTTGTCTTTGTTTTTCATAAACTTTTGCTCTGAATTCCAAAAAAGAGGTAAATAGACCAAAGACGAGGTTATAATAAGTACCAGGCACGGCCCGCGTCGATTGTAATTAATAAAATAGATCAACGTACTGCTTCCGCGATTGTGTATTCATTGTTAATAACTTAATGGTGAATTGGGGCTAGAAGATACCTCGCTAAGGATCAATATGTAAACTACACCCACATTTACGACTGAATAAATGGTTTTAATAGATTTTTTGCGGGGTAGAAGCTAGTGTCTTTGTTGTTGAGTAATTTGGCATCAAAGTTCTAGGTTCAAAGATAAATACATACATACATACATATACTCACGGCTATAAATCCCTAAAAGGGGTAGCCAGAGCTGAGAAATAACAAATTTCTCAGCCACTTTTCGAAGTTGAGTGGGGAAAAGATGGTAGTACAAAGGTTGTTGGTGAAGGGTCTCCAACCGCATCGCCCAAAAATTCCTTAAAAAGCCCCAAGTCCGTTAGTCGCCTCTTACGTACACCCACCGGAAGAAATGGGGTAGTGCTATTCTAAGCCGACACTACAAAGATAAATATATACAGATATTTTAGACACAGATCAAGTTAGCCCCAAACTAAGTTAAACTTGTATGATGAGATACTAACTCACCGATATCTCAATTAAATCGAAAACTAAGACCATAGATTCATGCTTATCACATAAATGTTGCTCTCAGCGGGGATCGAACCTGCAACCTCCGGAACGAGAAGCTAGCCACCTATCCAATCGGACACGGACGTGGCTGAGTAGTTAGTAGTGGAGGTAGTTGCTATATAGAAACCCGCTTCACGTGAATATATGAACATAATATAAATATTTTTGTTCATGAAAACCTCATGTGGGGATTATTACTAATAAATAAAGGAAAGAAAAATTTCGACACACAGGCGGGAATCGAACCCGCCACCGCGTTTTCAACATTTGCATTCTATCTGAAAAGATAGACAAGTGGCCTTCCGAATTAGGAAAAATTCAGAGGTAGGAAACGCAAACACTACTTAAACGTGTAAAAGAAATAAAGGATAGAAGAATTTCGCGCTCTGGCAGCCATTGACACGGTGGCTCAATTGGCAGAGCGTCGGGGCGCATACACGAGGTCGCAGGTTCGATTCCCGCCTGTGTCGAAATTTTTCTTTCCTTTATTTATTATTTATTTATTAATATATGAACATGTATGAAAAGATTTATAAATGTAAAAGAAGCGAGGGATGTAGCTTCATCAGGATCGTACAAAGTGGCTATCGATTATCTCTGCCTACCCCATTGGGAATTAACGACGTGAGTTTATATGTACTTTTATTTAGCAACTGTGATAGCACTTTGGGTAGAACACAGTTTATCGTGCAGACGTAGAGGGTTGAACCCATCCCGGGTCGGGCCTACACCAATTTGGCATGTGACAGTGTATTCGTACAAATGGCGATAGATCTGCCCCCTACCACGTGAGTACACTGTGCAAGCAAAATGTGGGTACTCTGAACACCAGAAGGGCAAGCACGAGCCGTGTTTAAACTAGTTATCGCGTGGGATAAAGCAGCCATCTCTTACGCACTTACTTAATATCGTATACTGCCATCTCATTCTAACCGTTATCGTATCGATAAAATAGCGCTCGTGCTTGCTATACAGGTGACAATGTCACGTGATGTTCAGAAGTATTAGTAACTCTTCGTTGATATCAGGCGTGAACGTTTATATTTGAGATTGAGAATTCGTTGAAACATACTTTCTTTACATACATATACTCACAGCTATAAATCCCTGAACAGGGTAGCCAGAACTTTGGAATAAGAAATTCCTTAGCCACTTTTGGAAGTTGATTGGGGAAAAGATGGCAATAATAAATGTTTTTGGTGACGGGTCTCCAACCACATCGCCCAAAAATCACTTTAAAAGCCCCTATACCCTTAGTCGCCTCTTACGATCACCCACGGGTAGAAATGGGGTAGTGTTATTCTAAGCCGACACTACACAGCCTACTACTTACTTTAGCATCTTGGTTTCCATGCTGGGTTATAACATGGTGCAGAGACTGTGGCGCTGCCAGTATCCAAATACCTATGGATATCAACAGTATGCTGAAGATCTGAAACATAAATAATTTCTATTAAAACTAGAGTTTAAAATTAAATCACTTATAGCGCCTAGAAGCTGAAATCAGACGCATCAGTTTTTTGAGTTGTAATTAAGTATAAATAGAGGGATAGCGATAATGACTGAAATACATTCATACATACATATATTGAGGTAGGCAGAGACTATCGATCGCCACTTTGTACGATCCTGGCAAACCTCTCTAGCTTCGCTCACAATTATCAATCTTTTCATACATGCTCTTTTATTCTTCATACCTCGGACACTGATTAAACATACATACATACATACATATACTCACGCCATTAATTCCCATTGGGGTAGGCAGAGACTATCGATCGCCACTTCGTACGATCCTGACAAACCTCTCTAGCTTCGTTTACATCCATCAATCTTTTCATACATGCTCTTTTATTCTTCATACTTCGGACGCCAGCCTTTTTGAGCACACTCTCAATTTAAAATTATTGTAAAATTGGCTGTGTATGGTATCACTAACGTTTTTCTTCCTGCAGATGGCGCTTAAGGTACGGAGCTTCTTAAATATTTGGCAATATGTAGAATCATCAGCAACCAAGAGTGGTTGAGGAATTCCCAATCCTAAAATTTTGGCTACAAGTTTTCGGGAATTACAGACTGTTTAGTATATGTACACATACATAAATACATATATATATACTCATGGCTATTAATCCTTAAAAGGTGTAGCCAGAGCTTTGGAATGATAAATCCCTAAGCCACTTTTGGAAGTTTCATGGGAAAAAAATGGTAAGTGATGGGTCTTTAACCACATCGCCCAAAATTACTTAAAAGCCCCTATAGGGTATACCCTTAGTCGCCTCTTGCTACCCACAGGTAAGAATGGGGTGGTGCTATTCTAAGCCGACACTTGGTTACAATTATTTAATTACAAACAAACTAGATTAATTGGTCATATTGTAAGCAGTTTAAATACAAAATTAACTTTTAACAAAATGTTTGTACGAACAACAAAGTGATATTTGGTGTAAAAATAAAAAATAATAACCTAAATATGAAAGAAGGTAAAGGTCAAACTAAGTTTTCTTTAAAAATACCCAAATGAGCTGAAGCATCAACGATCGACCTACTTTCTTCAAGGACACTCTAAGTAAAGACAATTTATGTTCAACATAGCTAGTACGAGCGAGTTTTTAACTAGTTATCGCGTGGTATAAAACAGCCATCTCTTTCGCACTCACATAGTATCGTGGACAGTCATCTAATTCTTGCCGTGTAGTGTCGGCTTAGAATAACACTACCCCATTTCTACCCGTGGGTGATCGTAAGAGGCGACTAAGGGTAAAGGGGTTTTGAAGCGATGTGGTTGGAGACCCGTCACCAAAAAAATTTATTACTACCATCTTTTCCCCAATCAACTTCCAAAAGTGGCTGAGGAATTTCTCATTCCAAAGCTCTGGCTACCCCGTTTAGGGATTTATAGCCGTGAGTATATGTATGTATGTATGTATGTCATCTCATTCTAACCGATATGGTGAAGATAAAATAGAGGTCGTGCTAGGCCTAGTAGTACACCACTTGAGTTGGTAAAGTATATTCGATGGGTCTTGACAAACACGCTAAGTTGTAATTATTGGACACGATTATTTATTGAATTAATACATTTAATGGTATTAATTGGTACTTGTAGGTTTTGCCGTGTTTGCCGGCTTAGAATGTCACTACCCCTTTCTACCCACGAGTGTCGTAAGAGGCGACTAAAGGTATGGGGCTTTTTTTAGTGGCTTTTGGGTGATGCGGTTGGAGACCGATAACTAACGATATTTTATTTCAACCATCTTGTCCCCTATCAAATTCCGAATGTGGCTGAGGAGTTTTTAGCTCTGAAACTCTGGCTGACCTTGATTGATTAGTATTTTGGTTTCCGCACATAGCTCCCTAATGGAACTTTTTTACGTGAGCCCTGGCCATCTTATTCAATCCACCCTAACTCTGTCCAAAATCTTTCAAGTTGTCCTAGGTCTTTTAAAAAGGTTTTTGTACTACCTGTTCTTATATATATAGGACATCTTTTGAGTACGGGCTGTTTAGAGCCTGGCACTCTAACATGACGTGATTTACTGTCTCCTCGGCTTCCATGCATACTCTGCACAGAGGACTATCTGTTACACCGATGTTGTGAAAGTGCTTATTCAATGAGCAATGACCAGTGATGGTTCCTGTTATCATTCTTAGGCTTCTCCTGTTTAGTCGAAGTAGTCGTCTTGTTAGTCTTTTATCTATGTCCGGCATCGCTTCTTTTGACTGGCGGCATTCAGTTATTTCACGCCAGAGAGAGTTATGTTGTTCTTGTGTTCGTTGCCTCAACCAGGTGCGGTATTGTTTGAAGGGAATTGGTAGAATTGGTTCTGGTCCTTCTATTTTGTTGTTGGATCCTCTACGAGCTAGCTCATCAGCTGCATCGTTTCCTAGCGAATTGCTGTGTCCTTTTATCCACTGTAGTGTGACTTCATTTGTTTCAGTGACTTTCTCTAATGTTCGGTGACATTGTAGGATTAGTCCGTTATTTGTGGTGTTGCTCTTCAGTGCTTGCAATACCGCTTCGCTGTCTGAGAGTATCTTGATGTTTGTGGTGTTTACCTTTCTTTCCAGTATGGCTGTAGCGGCTAGCAGTATTCCGATGCATTCTGCTTGATATACTGTGTTGTATTGGCCTAGTGTTTTGAATGTTTTGATGTTGAGGTCATGTGAGAAGGCTCCTGCCCCTGTTCCCTCTTTTGTCTTTGATCCATCTGTATATATCCGTAATTCATTGGATTTGGAGTAGTCTTTTTGTTCTTCATGTAGTAGAACTTCGTATTGTTTGCTAATGGATTATTATTTAATAACAACCTTTGAGTTATTCGAGTATATTCCTTGAGCTAAGACACGTTAAAAGCAAAAGTTTTAGCAACAATTTTAATACTATCTTGATTATTCTTGCATGCAGCTAGTATATAGTAGAAAGTAGTATTGCTGTTTTCAAAAACATACATACATTTTGTATTACTCTTCTCAAAAAAAAATTTAACTATAAGGAAAAAAATGAGGTAGGTCATTTATAAGCCGACAAATAAAAAGATATGCATTCCATAAGACAAGGGGTGCAACTCTACAATTCACTGTGATTTCAACCTTCACGCCGTCCATACGCCGAAGGTTAGGCTGCGTGACTAATATCACATTTGTTTACTTACCAAAGCCACGCTGTTTACAAGTATGAGAACCACTGCCGCTACTTTCGAGGAAAATGACGTCCGCTCTACCATTTTGTTGGGATATTTTTCTGTAAAAGAAACAAAGTTAAATAATTATAAACATCAAGTTAGCTCCTAAGTGAGTAAAGAAATTTATAAGTTAATGACTTGAGGTATGTATGTTAAAAATAACTGAGGCCTGTTTTTAGTTTATATATATTTTTATAAATGAATGAATGAATGAAAATGAATGAAAAAATTTATTTCAGACTTAAAAATTACCATACATTTATATTTATTAGTAAACAAGACTTAGTATCTATGTTAGTAGAACTTAAATAAATAATTACTATGTACATGAGTGGAGATCCAGTAAGCCTGTATATGGCAATCCACCCTTTCAGCAATAACCTTCAGGAGGGTGCTGGTACTGCCCCGCACTCTTTCCCACAGTGAAGCTGACCTATATTATGACTAATTAATAAGATATTTGTAGCCTACACACTCTTATCTATACTTATAATAAATCTGTAGAGAGGTCAATTCTGTACATGAAATATATTTTCAAAATAACTATCAGGTGGTGATAAGGGATCGATACTGATGCTAAAAATGCAATCAGTAAAATTTTTGTCTGTCTGTCTGTCTGTCTGTCTGTCTGTCTGTCTGTATGTCTGTCTGTCTGTCGGTTTGTATGTTCCTTATGGAAACAAAAACTACTCGACGGATTTTAACGAAACTTGGTACAATTATTCTTCATACACCTGGGCAGGTTTTTGTAGACTTTCCAGCAGAGTAGTAAAGGGGAATTTTGGGAAATTTTGGGAAAACGGGAGAAGTTACTCCATTTTTTAAGCTTCCGTCGCGTGTGCAGCCTTAATGGTTAAACTAACATAGAAATCATGTACGACGGAAATATTCTTCATAAAATTATCTAAAAAAAAATCCTCAACCATTTATGTCTATCTTTTACGGTTGACTCACAATAACACATGTAATTCCTAATAGCTTAGCAGTTCGGATCATTCTTATTATATTTGTTTACTCTTACGTTTGTAAACCTCTCACTCATCCCTAATTTAAAAAAGGTAACATTATTACCTATTCAATAAAAAAAGAATCATAGAAATCGGTAGAGAAACACCGAAATTATACATAAAATAAGCCATCGCGCCCGTGACCAAAACCGAATCGTTACTAATTTACCTGTAACATACTAGATGGCGCCAATAGTTGCATCCTACAACACGTAATGATTTATTTTTTAGATTGTTATGAATACTTCATAGCGTTTTATTCCAAAATTTGCTATTAAACGGAAATACTGAACCGTTCCTTAAAGCGCATTAAGAATCACCAAACTACACTGTTTAGGGAGTGCTATAAATTTAAAACATTGAAAACATTGCGCTGAATTTCACAATGCTTGAGCAGTGAGTTAAGAAAGAAACCTCAGATATTTAAAAAACAACGCTACCCGTGCGAAGCTGGGACGATCCACTAGTCAATAATAAAAATAATCACATTAACGCTCATTAAAGTTGATTCTAGTTTAAATAAATGTTTATTGTTTCTTTCTGTCTTTAAGTGGTTAAAAACACTTAACTTCATCCAATATATAAAATTCACGTGTCAAAGTGTTTGTTATCAAATTCCTCCGAAACGGCTGAATCAATTTTAATGAAATTTTGCATACACATTTGGTAGGTCTGAGAATAGATTTTTAACTATTTTTATACTTCTAAGTGGTATACCACCCCTGTGTGGTGGTCCACCCCTAACATTTTATTTTAGTTTTATAGACTAGAAATTTTTTAGAAATAAAATTAATATGGTAAAACGTTTGCCGGTTCAGTTGGTTTATTTATGTATAAAAACAAAGTGCAGTAAATAGAGGTTGTAAGGCCTCGTTCGATTTAATTGTAGGCCGGGGTGGCTGACCCCACAATAGCTTGCAGCTGAAACGTTGCCATGAATAATACACTGTGCATGTTTTTGTTCCCACGAGCTGTTTAACCTATTTACGATAGCGTTTGCACTATCGAAGAACAAAGGAATAACAGGTGGATACAGTATACATATATTTCAAACTGAAATTCAAAGGGGTTCCCGTGGGGTTGGCAGAGGTACTAATACTTCTGAACATCGCGTGACATTGTCAAGTGGTGTTCAAAGACCCACGTTTTGCTTGGACAGTGTACTCACGTGATAGGGGGCAGGCCTATCGCCATTCTGTACGAATACACTGTCACATGATTAAGTATAACTCAGCCATGTGGGTTTCCTTATGGTGTTTTCCCTCACTGTTATCAACCATGATAAATTAACCACACATATCATTTTAGAAAAGACAAATTGGTGTAGGCCTGACCCGGGATATGAACCCTTATCGTATGCACAATAAGTGGTGTTCTACCCATTGAATTGAGCTATCGTGGTTGTACCACATATACTTCGGTTTTTAAAAGCGCCAAACCACCGCGATAGCTCTGTAAGAACCACCACTGTCTCTTAAGGGGTTCGAATCCTGAGTCAGGCCCTAGACCTCTAAGTCTTTTCTAAAGTCATACGTGTGTTTTATTTATCGTGGTTAAACTATAGTTTAAATACATTGCTCTAGGAAAATTATGGTATTCTAACTTTATTCTAAAGATAATAATATATTCTGTTGCGTTCATAAGTTTTTAATTTCGAATTGTTTTCAATTACATACATATACTCACGGCTATAATTACCTAAATGGGGTAGCCAGAGCTTTGGAATGAGAAATTCCTCAGCCACTTTTGGAAGTTGAGTGGGGAAAAGATGGTAATAATAAATGTTTTTGGTGACGGGTCTCCAACCACATCGCCCAAAAATCACTTAATAAGCCCCTATACCCTTAGTATCGCCTCTTACGATCACCCACGGGTAGAAATGGGGTAGTGTTATTCTAAGCCGACACTACACGGCAGATATCTACTATACTTATATATATAAATGACAAGACATTAAAAGCTTGTGGTTTGGTCAAGTTAGTCCATCCTGCAAAATTAAATTAAGAATTTGTGGTTACGAAGGTTTATCTACCCTCTTTTCGAATGTAGCTGTTATTATTGTTACATACATACATACATATACTCACGGCTATAAATCCCTAGATGGGGTAGCCAGAGCTAAGGATTGAGAAATTCCTCAGCCATCTTTGGAAAGATGAGTGGGGAAAAGATGGTAAAATAAAGGTTGTTGGTGATGGGTCTCCAACCGCATCCCCCAATAATCCCTTTAAAGCCCCAAAACCGTTAGTCGCCTCTTACGTACACCCACCGGAAGAAATGGGGTAGTGCTATTCTAAGCCGACACTACACAGCTTTGGATTTTTTGGATTAGGATTTTTAATTTGATTTGTCCTAACTAATATTTTAAAATTAATCACTGTGAAGTGTCATAGAATAACACTTCCCTATTTTTTCGTTCGTGTTCGTAAGAGGCGGCTAAGGGTATTGGAGCGTTTTAAGTGATTTTGGGCGATGCAGTTTGAGACCCATCTCCAAAAACCTTTGTTTTACAATCTCATACCCACAAAACTTTTTAAAATTCCGAAGGCTATTCTCTGGCCACCCCTTCTAGGGATTTATAGCCGTGAGTATAAGTACCTATGTAACTAATATAATAATGAGAAAACATTTGTTCGTATGTTTATTGCAATTAATATTTGAAAATTTAAAACGATTTCTAAAAATATTTCATCTATGAATAATAACTACCTTTAGAAGAAACAGAAGCTGTATATTATGTCCCCTATTTATCAGAGTAGTAAGCAGAGATCGAATTCAATCAGAGTTAAATATGACAACCTATGCCAAACCGGGTTGTATAGTAATTAAGAAAATTTCATATGTACCACAATTAATTTAAAAACTTTTGTCTACTAAGTAAGTAAGTAAAATGTTTATTTTCTCTTCCATTATTATTAACAATTTCACCTATATATTTGCTTAATTAATACAATTAAATCTTCCTTAATTAATAAAGAATAAATAAAGGAAAGAAAAATTTCGACACAGGCGGGATTCGAACCCGCGACCTCGGGTATACGACGAGGGCGTCGCTCTTGCCAATTGAGCTACCGTGTCAAAGGTTGCCTTTAGTAGTGCAATTAAGTAGTGTTTGCGTTTCCTACTAACCTAACTAAATCTTCCTTACCGTGCCAGTTCCCAGTTAAAAAATCCGATCAAAATCAAAAGCTCCTAAATTACAATCTATCTCTCTCTAACATATCGCTCCGTCTCTTTCGCACGCAGTTTAAAAGTGAGCTAAATATTACGTATTCAGAAGGTACAGTAGTGTTTCATCGAAGTGGGTCAACCACCCTGCATTTGTTATGTAAGCCAATTTAAATAATATAAGGGCTGATTGTTGAGTGTTTGCTTTTCTTCAATACCTTTGGTTGTTCAGCTAATTTTACTCTTACTTAAAGAAACATTTGATATTAATCTATACTTATAATAAATCTATAGAGAGGTCAATTCTGTACATTAAATATATTTTCAAAATAACTATCAGGGGGTGATTAGTGATCGATACTGATGCCAAAAATGCAATCAGTAAAATTTTTGTCTGTCTGTCTGTCTGTCCGTCTGTCTGTCTGTCTGTCTGTCTGTCGGTTTGTATGTTCCTTATGGAAACAAAAACTACTCGACGGATTTTAACGAAACTTGGTAGAATTATTGTTCATACTCCTGGGCAGGTTATAGTATACTTTTCAGCAGAGTAGTGTAAGGGACTTTTGGGAAAATTTGGGAAAACTGGGGAAGTTACTCCATTTTTTAAACTTTCGTCGCGTGTGCAGCCTTAGTGGTTATAGTTTCATAGAAATCCTGTATGACGGAAATCTTTTACATAAAATTGTCTAAAAAATGTCCTTCTGCAGCATATGTCTATCTTTTATGGTTGACTCATAATAACACGTGTAATTCCTGATAGCTTAGCAGTTCGGAGCATTCTGATTATATTTGTTTACTCCTACGTTTATAGTTCTCTCATTCATCTCTTATTTAAAAAAGTTTACATTATTACCTATTCAATAAAGAAAGAATCATAGAAATCGGTATAGAAACTCCAAACTTATACATGAAATAAGCTATCGCGCCCTGTCGTCGCACGTGAAAGGATATTTTTTTAGTAATGGTTGCGCGCGCAAAAGATAGCCGGGAGTATACATATACTCCCTGTATGTATGCAAAGTTTGTAACTCTGATTGTTTGTTTGCATGGTTTAATTTTCGGAGATACTGAACCGTTCATTAAAGCGCTTTCACAATCACAAAGCTAAACTATTCAGGAATGTTATAAATTGCACTAAATTTCACAAAGGTTGAGCAGTGATTGAAGAAACCTTAGATATTTTTAAAACTACGCTACCCGTGCGAAGCTGGGCCCGATCCACTATAATAAATAAATATATGGACATATAAAATAAAGATCACGTTAGCCCCAAACTAAGTAAAACTTGTTTTATGGGATACTGACTCAACTATATATTTAATATTATATACATATACTCACGGCTATAAATCCCTAGAAGGGGTAGCCAGAGCTAAGGAATTAGGAATTTTTCAGCCAGTTTTGGAAAGTTGTGGGGGGAAAAGATGGTAAAATAAAGGTTGTTAGTGATGGGTCTCCAACCGCATCGCCCAAAAATCCCTTAAAAAGCCCCAAGTCCGTTAGTCGCCTCTTACATACACCCACCGGAACAAATGGGGTAGTGCTATTCTAATCCTACACTACACAGCTATTATATAATACACATATAAAAAACGTCCAAGACTAAGAAACAATAATTTATGCTCAACACATAAATGTTGCTTTCAGCGGGGATCGAATCCTCAACCTCCAGACCGAGAAGGTAGTCACCTATCCACTCCGCCACGGACGTCGTCGAAATTCATTCATATATTTTACGTTTGACTTCCTTCGTTGTCCAGCGGTAGAACGTCTAGCTCGCGATGTGGAGGCCTCTGGTTCGAATCTCAGAGGTACACTTACAAAATTCAAGTTGCAATAATTTACCCTAGTTTGACAGGATATTGCAGGCTTGTATCGCCTTATGAATGGAAATTTTAATGATACCGCGCTCTGGAAAAAACGTTAACGTAATTTTTATTCTGTCAAGCAGCATCATCAATAGGAAAAAAAAAATCTTGTGTGTTTGTTTATAATAAATAGGCTCAGAACTTAACTTCAAGTTGAATCTCCTGTGGAGCCAAGGCGAGCCTTTACATACATACATATACTCACGGCCATAAATCCCACAAAAGGGTAGCCAGAGCTTCGGAGCTAGAAACTCCTCAGCCACTTTTGGAAGTTGATAGGGGATAGGAAAATCCTTACACCCTTCGCGATCGACTAGTAATGATAATATAACTAAACCGATTTTTAAACTTCTTTCACCAACGAAAATTTTAATTCTTCAGAAGAGTCATAGCTTACATAACATCATGCTAAAAGTCAATGGGTATGAACAGTGATCGTGTTAAACTACCCTTGCAAAGCCAAGTGGTAATCAATAGTTATTTGGCTCTGCCTACCCCAATAGGAATTAATGACGTATTAATAAATAATGGCTGTGTAATTTCGGCTTAGAATAGCACTACCCCATGTCTTCCGGTGGATGCACGTAAGAGGCGACTAACGGCATTGGGGCTTTTTAGGGATTTTTGGGTGATGCGGTTGGAGACCCATCACCAACAACCTTTATTTTTACTATCTTTTCCCCACTCAAATTTCCAAAAGTGGTTGAGGATTTTCTATTTCCTTAGCTCTGGCTACCCCTTCTTCGAATTTATAGCCGTGAGTATATGTATATTTGTATGTAATGAATACTAAGCGTTTAACAGGACAAATAACACTGGAATATACTTAACAAAAGCTACTATCTATCTATATATACTATCAGAATAGTAATCCATTACTTTCCACGGGTGTCATATGAGGTGACTTACAGACATACATACATACATATACTCACGGCTATAAATCCCTTAATGGGGTAGCCAGAGCTTTGGAATAAGAAATTCCTCAGCCACTTTTGGAAGTTGATTGGGGAAAAGATGGTAGTAATAAATGTTTTTGGTGATTGGTCTCCAACCACATCGCCAAAAAATCACTTACTTATTGGAGCTTTTTAAATCGTTGTTTTATATGGGGTTTAAGACCCATCAGCAATGACCCTTTATTTTGTAATCTATATTGTAATCTATATCCCTAACAACTTCTTTTTTTTTATCTACAAAACCAAGTACAAAATTAGGAAAGTAACAATGCAACAATATTGACGACATGTTTTTCTTTTGCACTCTACTTGATGTAGATACTGCATGCTCGTTAATACATAAATAAATATTTTATTTTAGACCTATGATTGTAAACACAAGAACAAAAAAAAATACATTAAAAATTAAACACTAAAAAATTTAAATAATTTAAATAATTTAAATAAAAATCAGACAACAATTTCTTAAAGTGGCTTAGGAATTTTTTAATATGAAGCTCTGGATACCCTTTTTTGGAATTAAGCCGTGAGTATATGTGCATGTATGTTAATTAAAAAGTGACTCTTACAAATCAACAATACTGACATACCTAGATAACCTGAACTGGGTCATTTGCATCAGGTTAGGTCAGGTCGATTTTTGATATCCACTTTTTGTGTCACTTACCTTTACTCAAGGATGTAATCGCAAAAGGGGGTAGTAAAAGCTTGTTCATCAGCAAATCTTGGAAAAAGTTATACACACGAAAATATAAATAAAATAGACTGAGAATAGTTTATGACTAATGACTATAACTTTGATATAATATAGCATTTACTCACACTCTGACATACACACACAAACACACATCTTTACTCTCTATCTCGCACACACTAACTCACGCAGACACATACACACACAAACTCACAGCAAATCACGTTTAATAAAATTGTTTTTTGTTTTTATTTTCACACATTTTTACTAGTGTTAATTTTCTTTTCATTACTTTTATCTAATAGACAATTTCTCTTAGATTTTGTATAAATTGAACTCATTTAATAATTATTTTGTTTTATACGTTACAATGGTTGTATCTCAAACTTTTAAGTCGTATTACGGGCCCCCACGATACAGGCTAGGCCTAGTGTAGGGGCTACCAATATTATCAATAATGTAAACACGGTTTAATGTTGCACTCAACCTACTCTGTAAACTATATAAAACTGTAATTGTGCAATTGGAATTTAAATAAATTATTATAAAAATTATTATTATCATAGCATGTCACAATTTGGTTAATTTAGATCCCTACAAATGTAGCCAAAAGTATTTTTTTAAGATCTTGTTTGTATTTATTTCAGACCTTGGTCATGTTTATAGACAACCCCATTTTAGAATTTATGAAAGCCTATTTTAACTTTTTTATCCGCCAATAAATTGTCGCCTTAGAAGAAATTCAATTGCCACAAAAGAAAATCACTGCCAGATAAAATTTAAATAAAACCTCAAAACTCATTAAAAAGCCGCCGCTTTCTAGTTAAGATGCTACCTCTAATTAGTCGCCAAAGTAGATTATTCACTACCCATTTTCAGTTTTTTTACGACCCGGAATAGTATCAATTTGTCGCCCCGTTAAATACATGCCTATTATTTTCACTATAAGTCTTCACTATAAGTTTTTAACTTTATAAGATTTTAGTTAATCCCGTTAATTATATATAATGTCTGCAAACCGCTAAAGTTTAAAAAGTGTATTATTTACTAAAGTGTCAGTATAAAACATAACATAACATAAACGTTCACGCTGTTTAACCCCGAAGGGGTTGGCAGAGGTACCAATACTTCTGAACTCACATGGCAGCGCCATCTTTGTTCAGAGAAGGTACCCACGTTTTGCCAGTGTACTCACGTGATAGGGGGCAGGCCTATCGCCGTTTTGTACGAATACACTGTCACATGACTAAGTACAACTCAGACATGTGGGTTTCCTCACGATGTTTTCCGTCACCGTTAACAACCATGATAAATTAACCACACATATGTCTTTAGAAAAGACAAATTGGTGTAGGCCCGACCCAGGATTTGAACACTAGTCGTTTGCACGATAACCGAGTGTTTTACCCACTGGGCTATCACTGTTGCTTAAAGTATAAAATCGCGACAAAAGCCTAGTATACCATATTTAGGTCACCCTCCGCGTGCAGCGGTAAGTAGAACGAATGAATAGTTAATACCGGTATATGGGGCTGATATAATTGGTTGATATCATATCAATGTGGCCGGCACTTACAGTAATTACTTATGTTTTGGAATCAAACTTATTGTCCTACGGAAGTGGTTTTGTTGTGTTATACAAGTTTTGTGTATGTTATGGAGTCATCAGAATTCATTTATGTTCCCAATAATAACGCGTCTCATATTCAATTCAATTAAATTTATTTTATTTGCATGTTACAAGTCAATAAGAGGTTATATACAAATATAGATACATATACAAACGACCAAATTGAGAGTGTGCTCAAAAAGGCTGGCGTCCGAAGTATGAAGAATAAAAGAGCATGTATGAAAAGATTGATGGATGTAAACGAAGCTAGAGAGGTTTGTCAGGATCGTGCGAACTGGCGATCAATAGTCTCTGCCTAACCCAATGGGAACTAATGGCGTGAGTATATGTATGTATGTATATACAAACGGCTATAAAGCCAGCCATTCCACTTCGGATAATTCGCGTAACATAAATACACAATACAAACATACAATCTAATTTAGAACCTCCTTTTTTTAAATAACTGCATCAACAATCATAAAACAAAATCCTGTTGAAATTTCAGGTGCGTACAATATTATTTCACAAGCATTTCTTACATTCTGCTACAACTAGAAGATCCGGTTTTAAATATTTTATTTTGAATAGGGCATATGCTTTATAACGTAACCATATACATTTTAGAATCATATTGATTTCCTAAAGTTATTTACAAAAACTGACATAATTAATTAATATAATTTCAGCCTTAGACTTCCCCGCAAAACTCTCATCCTTAATAAAACACAAAAAAATAAATACAGAAGGGAGCCTAGCACGAGCGCTATTTTATCGACAGGAATCAGGATATCGGTTAGAATGAGATGACAGTATACGATACGTTAAGTAAGTTAGTGTGATAGAGATGGACATTTTATACCACGCGATATCTAGTTAAAAAGTCCCTCGTACTAACTATGCTGTGTCAAATAAACAATATATAAAACACGTATACAAAAACGAAGGTTTGAGTCAAAATTTGAACCAGCTTCTTCTCAAAATCTATAATTCCGTTCCGCAACTTTTAAGTTGCGACATGATCAGCACACATTTATTTAGTTTTATAATCATCTATCAATTTTTCACAGTTTGTAACGAATCATACAAAATTAACCCTTGTTTGAGTTATTGTTCAGAAGGTATTCCCATAATAAACCTAATACCAGACTTCTTACTATCTGTTAGGTCTTAAGCATAAAGCCGCGCTTGAAATAAGAAACCATTAACTTTTTTCTATTCACTTCAATGGGAAAATAGTATTTCGGTGATTATTTATTTCTCAATGGTAGGTTCAATCACGCCATGTGCCCCTTACATCTTAGCAATGTCTACTTGATAACTATGCCAAATTTGGTTGAAATCGGTCGAGCCGTTCCATCCAATTAATCAGTCATATGGACAATATTAATATATTTTAATAAACTGACATTGTAGCAAAGAAATAATAACAATAAGCTGAAACATAGTTAAGATGAAATGGAATAATAACTATTATCTGATTTCACTCTTTGACACACATGTTTTAAGTTAGATTATGAAAACAATTACACAGGGGTTCCTAAAAAGGCTGAGCCTGTGACTTAGCCTTTTTGTGAATTAAGTGTTTTATAATTTATCCAATCAGCGCTGCTTGCTTCCAGCTAGCATGAATAAGTTTAATAAGTGTAATAAGGTACAGGTTCGCCTAGTGCGGAGACCAATGGTAATATTATTACGCAGCAATATAACGAACTTTTTGAAATTACCCGGAAATTATAATTATACTCTTTTAATTTTGTCCTTGTGTAGCTTATATTGGTGAAACTGTTGATTGGTAATACTTCATAATTCTACCTATTACTAATTGAATTTATATTATATTTAAAATTTGTAAGTTGTATTGTGCCCTTTTTTGGTAAATAAATGAATTTTGAATTTGAATGTAAATATAAAAAGTATAAAATCTTTTCAATGAATGGCATCATTTATTTAACTGTCATTTAAGAAATTTCCTTTCACAATTCTTAATAAATCATAATTGTAATGGACCATGGACCTCTAGTAGTATTGAAATGAAATATTAATATTTAACTTATATTCATACAAAAACATAACAAAATTTCGATGATTATAACAACAAAATAAATGAAAACAAACACATCTTTCTCTCACCTGTTTCTTAAAAAAAAAACCCTATTAAAACATGAAAACGTTTTGGTCCGTCTTTCACTCGCGCGACCGTAAAACTTTTTGCCGCGCTTTTAATTCGACCAAGATCAACGCACTTGTGACCCAACCTCTTTGCTACGCGTTTCGAGTGAAACTGATTGAACGGTCACGAAAAACTACCGAAAAACAAACTCTATTTATTTCCTGTTTTCCCAATTGTCATTTTAATATGCATTATGTTGTTATTAAGACAGATTGGAGACAGATCTACGATTTGTTTCAGTACAAAAGATCAATGAGGTATATAAATAAATTTTTGATTCATTACTGCGCAATTACTTACATTTGAGTAACAGTCTAAATTAGATACATATTGATAAAACCGTGATAGTCCAGTGGATAGAACACTCGGTTATCGTGCAAACGACTAGTGTTCAAATCTTGGGTCGCGCCTACACCAATTTGTCTTTTCTAAAGACATATGTGTGGTTAATTATCATGGTTGTTAACGGTGAGGGAAAACATCGTGAGGAAACCCACATGGCTGAGTTGTACTTAGTCATGTGACAGGTATTCGTACAAAACGGCGATAGGCCTGCCCCCTATCACGTGAGTACACTGTCCAAGCAAAACGTGGGTACGCTGAACACCAGGTGACAAAGTCACGTGATGTTCAGAAGTATTAGTCCCTCTGCCAACCCCTTTGGGGATATTCGGTGTGAACGTTTATGTTATGTTGTATTACAATGAGTCTACCTTTATTATACCACCAAAGAAATCAGTCAGTGCCATTCTAAGCCAACACTACACAGCAGGTATTTAAGAGAGATACTTATACATATGCTCACGGCCATAAATCCCAAAAAGGCGTAGCCAGAGCTTCAAAGCTACAAACTCCTTAGCCACAGTTGGAATTTGATAGGGGACAAGATGGTAGAAATATCGGTTTCCAACTGCATCGCCCAAAAAACACTAAAATGCCTAAAATGGGTGTAGTGACATTCTAAGCCACTACCGCCACCGCCAACAACTTACTTACTTATACTCACGCCTCATTCTATACTCATTCCCATTGGGGTAGGCAGAGACTATCGATCGCCACTTAGTACGAACTTGACAAACCTCTCTTGCATCCCTTACATTCACTATCCTTCTCATACATGCTCTTTTATTCTTCTCACTTCGGACCCCCGCCTTTATAAGAACGTTTTCTATCTGGTCTAGAAACGTTTTACGAGGCCGTCCTCCTAACCATCCCATCCAAATTGGCTCTATATATCTCTTTCGCTACTTTATTTTCATCCATCCTCTCACCGCTAACAAATATAGAGTTTATTTTAAAGTCTCGTGAATTTCCTCACAAAATTCTCATCATTAACAACCTTAGGAAATAAATGCACATGAAACCCACCAACGCTAGGGAAAAAAAAAATACAATGACATAGGTCTGATATGAGATTTGAACCTGTGCCTCCTTGATCAATTAAACCTTTTTGTAACTTTCATGCCGCGAAATGACCTAACAATGAGTTTAGTTTTTTCATCACCATCATCAGCCTATAGTTTTTTCATCACAACTATGAATTAATAGTACATACATACATACATATACTCACGCCATTAGTTCCCATTGGGGTAGGCAGAGACTATTGATCGCCACTTCGTACGATCCTGACAAACCTCTCTAGCTTCGTTTACATCCATCAATCTTTTCATGCATGCTCTTTTATTCTTCATACTTCGGACGCCAGCCTTTTTGAGCACACTCTTAATTTGGTCCAAGTGTGTTCTCCGTGGTCGTCCTCTTCTAATGTTAGTAGAATTATTAGTAATTTACAAAAATACGAAATTCACCCTTATTAGCGATATTATTAGTATAAAGTATTTCCATAATAAATAAATGATATGAACAAAATAAGTATATCTAAAAAACTGACACTTTAGTTATGTTAAATTTGAATGAAATATTTTCAATTCTATCAATTACCAGCGCTGCTTAAAAGTGCCATGTATAAGTTAAATATAAATTAAATATATATTATACATACATATACTCACGGCCATAAATCCCTTAACGGGTTAGCCAGAGCTTTGGAATGATAAATTCCTCAGCCACTTTTGGCAGTTGATTGGGGAAAAGATGATGATAATAAACGTTTTTGGTGACGGGTCTCCAACCACATCGCCCAAAATCACTTAGTAAGCCCCTATACCCTTAGTCGCCTCTTACGATCACCCACGGGTAGAAATGGGGTAGCGTTATTCAAATTATAAAAATAATATCTTTTGAATGAATAGCATAATTTATTTTATCGTGTATTCCTTTTTAAAGCTGTGCAGTGTTGGCTTAGAATAGCATTACCCAATTTCTTCCGGTGGGTGTACGTAAGAGACGACTAACGGTATTGGGCTTTTAAGGGATTTCTGGGCGATGCGGTTGGAGACCCATCACCAACAATCCTTTATTTTACTATCTTCTCCCCACTAGACTTTCCAATAGTGGCTGAGGATTTTTATTCCTTAGCTCTGGCTACCCCATCTAGGCATTCTTAGCCGTGAATGTATGTATGTGTTCCTTTTAAAATAACTCTGTTAGTATTCAATATTTATGGAAAAATAAGCATTAATTTAATGTTCTCCTCTTATTTATTTATAGCATGATACAGTTTTTTAGATGTTAACTATACTTAGATAAATACACCAAAATAAAACAAAACAAACAATGAAGTACTCACCCGTTTATTAGGAAAAGTTTATGAAACATACAAAAACTTTTTGCTACGCAACTTTTGCCGCGCTTTTCATGCGGCCGACCTCTTTGCTACGCGATCGGAGCTAAACTGAACTGACTGAACGATAACGAAAAATTATTTCCTTTTTCTTTTAGTTTTCCCGGTTTTGATTTTAATGCAGAGTTTGTGCAGCTCAATATTTTTAGGACAGATTGGGTGTAGTTTAATATGTTATATTATTTAAATAATTTAATAGTTTTAATATGTATAAGTTCGACGTCGGACTGATTACTAAGTGCAACTTAGTCATGTGATAGTCAACTAAGTACAACTTGGTCATACGGGCTTCACAAACGATGTTTTCCCTTACCGTTAACATCCGGTGAATTAACCACACATATGTCTTTAGAAAAGATAAATTGTTGTAGGCTCGAACCGGGATTTGAACCCTCATTCGTCTCTTACGATAAGCGGTGTTCTGGCTGGAACTAGGTACTTAATGACAAAGAAATCTAATTCAGAAATAACAGTATATTGCTGTGTAGTGTCGGCTTAGAATAGCACTACCCCGTTTCTACCGACTTACGTAAGAGGCGACTAACGGTTTTGGGGCTTTTAAGGGATTTTTGGGCGATGCGGTTGGAGACCCATCACCAACAACCTTTATTTTTACCATCTTTTCCCCACTCACATTTCCAAAAGTGGCTGAGGAATTTCTAATTCCTTAGCTCTGGCTACGCCTTCTACGGATTTACAGCCGTGAGTATATGTATGTATGATGTATCTAAATAATAATTTGTAAAAGTAAAATAACACAGTTTGTTAATAAGAAAGAAAGAAATGGTTTATTCTCCGCTTAAGCGGCTTTACATTGCTAGTGCGATAAAGATGATCAATTGTGTAAAAATAATGAAAACAAAAAAGAGTATATTTAATTGAAATAAAATTCATTATCATACTAAATAAAGTTTACTTATTTAGAAAAAGGTTTAAAATGGCACTTTTTTATTTATTTAAGTACATAAAGATCATTTTAATAAAAACTTCTTATTATTCTATGATTTGTATATATTTTTGAGCAGTCACAACTTACAGCTGTGTACAATATAAATATAGCTGTGTAGTGTCGGCTTAGAATAGCACTACCCCATTTCTTCCGGTGGGTGTACATAAGAGGCGACTAACGGTATTGGGGCTTTTTAAGGGATTTTTGGGCGATGCGGTTAGAGACCCATCACCAACAACCTTTATTCTACCATCTTTTCCCCACTTAACTTCCAAAAGTGGCTGAGGAATTTCTAATTTCTCAGCTCTGGCTACCCCTTTTAGGGATTTAGAGCCGTGAGTATATGTATGTATGTAATGATAAGTCGTTTTTATTCATGATTTTTTCAAGCACAACGTGGGTACTCTGAACACCAGGTGACAATGTCACGTGATATCCAAGAGTATAATTACCTCTGACAACCCCTTTGGGGATATACTGCGTGAACGTTTGAGTTAAGTTGATTTGTTCATTATTAAGCATTCACAACTTTAAATATACAAATACATGTAACAAATTTATATTTTTAAATATATAATACACGTGAATAAAAATCTATAGAATTATCATTCTGAACGTCATACATACTCTAAATAGTAGCGAACATATAAACATTCAAGAATGCACCTTTCCATGTATAAACATAATATAACATTGCAAACTCAAAATGCCCAAAAACATTTTATTTCAAAGAAGTATTTTTTTTTCTCTATTATTAGTTTGGGTACACAATTTTTTTTGATGATATACTTTGAAAATTACATGTGAACTAATTTTTCATTACATAAACATTCACAATAAGAAATATCATTTTAAATGTCTTTTAAACTTTATAAAAAATGGCGAGAATTGCAGCTTAACTTATGAGAGTTATGAGTATAAGTAAATTATTATATAATTTAACAAAATGGATCCAAACTTACAGCTATTTGTCGAAAATATATTTTTTTAGCAAAATTTGATAATTAATATTATATCCATGCAGGTATTTTAATAATTACCACGCTATCAACCCTCATGAAAATTAAATTGGAACCACATCTAACAGAACAAAAAACCACTTTTGTAATTGATTGACTATTGGCGGAGTAATCACGTAACATACATCCCACCAAAAACATTTTCATGTAAAATGTTGCCAAGACGAGCCCATATGACTCGCACTGTCAAAAAGTTATCAGATCTCATGTAGAGCCAAGCTTCTAACACTACACGCCCTAACTCTACAAGGCCTAACTTCACAAACTCTACACCTTAGTCAAAATATGTGGCTTGGCCGTTCGTTACTACAAGAACTATTGTATAACACAAAAGTAATGAACAGTGAATTGATTTTTCACCTTACGCCGATGTGAATGTAGCAAAATGGCCAAGCCACATATTTTGACTAAGGTGTAGAGTTTGTGAAGTTAGGCCTTGTAGAGTTAGGGCGTGTAGTGTTAGAAGCTTGGCTCTACATGAGATCTGATAACTTTTTGACAGTGCGAGTCATATGGGCTCGTCTTGGCAACATTTTACATGAAAATGTTTTTGGTGGGATTTCATTTCTTTTTGTAAGTTGTTTGTAACAAATTTTTTTTGAATTTATTTTTTGGGGTGTATTTCTTGCACATCAGAGACACTCTGTATCTTTGCATTTTTTCTTTGTTGATTTACTGTTTATAATAAGTGATAGATCAGATACTGTCGATATGTCTCAATATATGTCGATTAATTTTTTATTTTTTTTTTATAACAAGGAGTACCTATATATATATATATATATAACAAATCTAATAATAATCTAAAACTTGGTGCCCTCAGATATATATATATATCTGAGGGCACTAAGTTTTAGATTATTATTAGATTAGACCTCTAGCGTCATCAAAATTTAATCTTTTAAAATTACAGGTCTCATACAAACTCCCATCCCCTAGTTTAAGGGGTTGGAGGATGAAAGTTACAAGTTTTTAAATTTTTTTGTTGTTTGTGTGCTAATACTAGCTTACATACAAAATTTCAGCTTTCTAGGACATTAGGAAATACCTTAATAATTTTGATGATCATCAGTGAGTCAGTGACGAAATCAGAGTTTTTTAGATATAAATAAAATCTGAAGTATAAAAGCTAATGTAATTAAAACTTAATATGTTCAATAAGTCCGCTATGGAAAATATATACCGAAAATTTTGTTGATCTAGCATAACCCAAACCCAAGTTATGAGGGTTCAAAAAAACGACGAAGCGCTTCGAGAAAAGGTAGGTAGTGCCCGTGCGCTTCGCTTGGCTCGTCTCGGCGGGAGCACTACCGTGCCCCCAGATACATAGATAACTTGACCAAAGAGAGCGAAAACATTCTTCATTTCTTCTCTAGTTAGGTCATCTATGCATACATATGAAAAAACACACTGATGAATTGAGAACCTCCTTCTTTGAACTTGGTTGCAAATGACGGCATTGACAGCTACACTTATTACAAATGAGTATGAACAAAACTTGCCGTATGACGAATTTTGAAACATTTATCAGACAGCGTCAAATAAAGTATTTCTAAATAATATTAATTAAAACTATCTATAAGCCATATTCCGCTTAATAAATGTCTCAAACTGTATGACTCGGGTGAAACTAGTTATCGCATTAGTGTTGCAGTTATCGATATTTCTAGGAGCTGTCGAGACGACTCCGCGTAAATAATATCTTTCGACGGACAATTCTTGGCTTGGAAACACTAGGCCTCCGCCGCTGTCACCGTGGCATAGGGCAGTGCCTGGAAGAGATATTATATTATCAAATGGAATATAACAAAACCTTTATACAAACCAACCTTTCAACCAACAACGTTTATTTCACCATATTTTCCCCACGCAACTTCCAAAAGTGACTGAGGAATTTCTAATTCCCTAGCTCTAGTTACCCCTTCAAGGGATTTATGGTAAGAGTATAATGTATATATTGTATGTAATAAAATAAAAAACGGTTTATTGCGCATCAAACATAAATTATTGACACAGAAATAATGAGAAAGCGATCTTTTCCAGACAACCTTTGTATGGAAAGATAAATGAATTATGGTTAGTCAAGAAAATAGTTTTTCTTCAGAATTGCAAAAAATGTATGTCTGAAAAACTCTAAATAAATACGTAATAAAAACTTATCCTAACTCTTTTTTTAAATGTGGTATTGATTTTGCTTCATAAGTTTGAATATTAGTTGCAAAAAGGATAGTTAACACCATCTAGCGAAAAGAAACGAAATCATTCAAAGTTACTTGTTCCGATTAATTTTGCAACATTCTGTGTCTTCGGCTGTATCTAGAATATCATCAGTAAAACGTATCTTACCATTCTCATACCCCGCGCAAATCTTATCACTAGTCAGATATCCTCTAAAATCTGGCGGAGACCTGGCGTAGCAGGTGCCGTGGTTGATGAAGGGCAGTTGCACCACCCTGAGGATCTGGGATGCACTGCCGTTGGATGCTGTTAAACCCCAGCCGGCGACCTTAGAAAATATGAAAAACATCATACATACATACACATACCCACGGCTATAAATCCCTAGAAGGGGTAGCCAGATCTAATGTATTATAAATTACTCAGCCACTTATGGAAAGTTGAATGAGGAAAAGATGGTGAGATAACGGTTGTCGGTGATGGGTCTCCAACCGCATCGCCCAAAAATCCCTTAAAAAGCCCCAATACCGTTAGTCGCCTCTTACGTACACCAACCGGAAGAAATGGGGTAGTGCTATTCTAAGCCGGCACTACACAGCAAATGTATATGTGTATTCAATTTGTATTATGCGATTGGAGACCCGTAACCAACAACCTTTATCTTAAAATATTTTCCTCACTCGGCTCGTCAAAAGCGGCTGAAGAATTTTTTTATTCTAAAGCGCTGGGTACCTCTTCTAGGGATTTATATCCGTGAGCATATGTATGTAAGAAAGTAACCCTAACTGACAGTTTATTTCGCCTTCACGTTTGAAGAATAAAACTGATGAAAGACCGAACCTTCAGAAAGAACAAAAGCTCTACTTTATTGCTGAAAAAAACTAAAAATTCAAATAAAAAAATGGTCGAAAGAGTTAGAAATAGGGGACAAAAACCTAGTTTGAAGTTTTTACCATTTCTTTATTTAGAAACTTGGTACAATGGTTTGTTTTATTATCTTTGTGGGAACTATTAAATGTTTTTTGGAAAAAAATGCAATTTTATACCTTCCCAAGGTTTCCGTCGTGCAGTTGTCTCTCATCGAAGGCTGGGTCAAAATTCAGACAAGCAGGTCGAATATAAGTCTTGATTCTGAAGGCTTTCGAGGTGAACACCAGAGCTATGTCTTGGTGGTAGTTTCCCTCAGCTCCGTGAAATACTTCAGGTATCAATACACTGCTGACCTGTGAAACAAGAAATAATGTTTTCTGTACTCCATACACATATTGTACATACACACACATACTAACGTCTTTTTTTCCATTGGGGTAGGCAGAGACTATCAATCTTTCCAACTTCGACAACATTTATCAAAATTTTCATACGAGTACATTTTTTTTATTTTTTACTTTTTTTATTTTTATTAGGAACATCAACAGCGACATAAGTAAGAATACACAGTTACTAATAGAAATCAAGTAAGGCCAATAACAGATGTTCACAGATGTACAGAAAACATATCTAACAATAATCTCGTTTTTACGTTGCATTTGATACATGCTCTGTTATTCTTCAGACTACTGATGGCTGCCTTTTTAAACGCATTGTCTATATGAGCTAACTGTGTCCTCCGTCCTCTTTGGACATTACTATTTGCATATGGTAACATCGTATATATCCAAAATAAGGGTATTAAAAACAAATAATGCCTGTAAATATCACGGAACAGTTTTTTTCACTCGATGTTCAGAGTATCGGGCTTTTTAAATTTAATTGAGTTATTTGCTGTGTAGTGTCGGCTTAGAATAGCACAAACCCATCTCTTTCCGTGGTATTGGGGCTTTTTAAGTGATTCTTAGGCGATACGTTTGGACAACCATTAACTATAATTTTTATTTTACTATCTTTCCTTACCTACTCAACTTCCAAAAGTGGCTGAGGAATTTCTTTCTCCGAAGCTCTGGCTACCTTTTGTAGGAATTTATTTATTAAAGCTATTTACATTTAGTGCCTTTTGTTTCTTGTTTTTAATATAATTTTATATTGCTGTGTAGTGTCGGCTTAGAATAGCACTACCCCATTTCTTCCGGTGGGTGTTCGTAAGAGGCGACTAACGGTATAGGGGATTTTAACGGATTTTTGGGTGATGCGGTTGGAGACCCATCACCAACAACCTTTATTTTATCAACTTTTCCCCACTCAACTTTCCAAAAGTGGCTGAGGAATTTCTAATTCCTTAGCTCTGGCTACCCCTTTTAGCGATTTATAGCCGTGAGTATATGTATGTATATAATTTTATACTAAATCCGTTTGCGAATGAATACTTTCTTTGCTTTTTATAGGTTCCTTCAGATCCTATAATATTTCGATCCCCACACAAACCCTCTCATTAAACAGTAATACGAACATCAGCTTTCTGCGCATCCCGATCCTTGATCTCGTCGTAAGGGCGGTAGATCTTGCCGGCCGCCACCGCGAACCGACTCGCTGGCTTCTGTTTTGTGACCTCGTCCCAGAAACAGTGGGCAGCTGAAACAATATGAATATATATGTACTGGGATTTATGATTAATAGTATATGAAATTTAATAAGTATAATTTATTCATGTTCAATTACTATGGCTATTCCTACTACTCTTAGTAGTAACGACATGATAGTCCAGTGGGTAGAACACCCGCCCGAAAACAGAAGGGCGTGAGTTCCAATCCTGGGCCGGGCCTACACCAATTTGTCTTTTCTATAGTCATATGTGTGGTTAATTTATCATGGTTTGTTAACGGTGAGGGAAAACATCGTGAGGAAACCCACATGGCTGAGTTGTACTTAGTCATGTGACAGTGTATTCGTACAAAACGGCGATAGGCCTGCCCCCTATCACGTGAGTACACTGTCTAAGCAAAACGTGGGTACCTTCTCTGGACACTAAATGGCGCTGCCATGTGAGTTCAGAAGTATTGGTACCTCTGCCAACCCCTTCGGGGATAAACGGCGTGAATGTTTGAGTCTAAGTCTAGAAAACAATTCTTATTCAATTAGATTTATTGCTTGAAAACATGCATTTTCATATACACTCTTCTAGATTCTAATACATTTTATTAATTTTTGATTCTTTTATTTTCCTGCAACAAGCAATGATATTCACGCCTTTCATTCATTAATTTCCAAGATTCCTGATATAATCATAGAGGTGCTGACTAACGTCCCCCCACAGATCTGCAGGTAAGGTTTGGTGTCCTTGGTGTAGATGCCGACGTGCCAGCTTGTCGCCAACGTTTAGTTGTTAAAACTCCTCAATACCCTCAGTCGCCTTTTACGATAATCCATGGTGCAATGGTAGTCTAAGACACTAAACAGTTTTATATTTATTTTCTAGTTACCTGATATAATCATAGTGGTGCTGACTAACGTCCCCCCCACAGATCTGCAGGTAAGGTTTGGTGTCCTTGGTGTAGATGCCGACGTGCCAGCTTGTCGCCAACGTTTAGTTGTTAAAACTCCTCAATACCCTCAGTCGCCTTTTACGATAATCCATGGTGCAATGGTAGTCTAAGACACTAAACAGTTTTATATTTATTTTCTAGTTACCTGATATAATCATAGTGGTGCTGACTAACGTCCCCCCCACAGATCTGCAGGTAAGGTTTGGTGTACTTGGTGTAGATGCCGACGTGCCAGCTTGTCGCCAACGATTAGTTGTTAAAACTCCTCAATACCTTTAGTCGCCTCTTACGAAAACCCACTGGAAGAAATGATGTGTGGGAGTACTGTTGGAGCGCACACTATAGCGGACTCACTCGCACATAGCAGCGTCTCACTCATATTCCTACATCGCGGTATGTAAGTGTTTATCGAACTAAGAATTAATACAAATTATAAGTTGTTACACAGCTGGGTGTATTGGCCAGTATATCTTTTCTGTTCCCACAGGTGCAATGCTATTTACTTCCTAGTTACCTGATATAATCATAGTGGTGCTGACTAACGTCCCCCCACAGATCTGCAGGTAAGGCTTGGTTTCCTTGGTGTAGATGCCGACGTGCCACGGCAGCTCCCCGTGGTCTGCCAGCTTGCCGCCGACGATTAGTTGTTCGCCGGCCGTGGAGACTGTGCCGCATTCTGACAAAATGTATAAAAATAATTAAATCATAATTGGGACAATTTACAGACACTTTATATTAATATAATTAAAAAACTTGGCTTCTATACCATAATTTAAAAAATACAGACAATCTGTTTTGATGTGTTGTTTTATTTAAGACAAAATAAATAAATTGTATCATCTACGCGAGTGCTTCCAACGTTTAATAGATGGCGTAGTAGGAAACGGATCTAACAACAATTGGCCTAGACCTCGCTTTTAAAACATACCTTAATACCTATTAATTATTTTAATAATTACAATATTTTAGATATGCATTACATAGGCAAAGTTGTTTACTTTTATGTCCTTAGTCGATTTTAAAATATAAATAGGGTATGTTTAAAAACTACGTCTTCGCCAATAGTTTGAAACCTTAACTACATAAAAAAGGTTTAGAAAAAATAAGAATAAAGCAATTCACGTAGTATTTCTACAAAGAGGGGCAAACAAGGATATATTTTTATCATATATGTAACAATGAATTTATATATGCATTTATATTCTTGTAGCTGTGTAGTGTCGGCTTAGGACAGCACTACCCCATTTCTTCCGGTGGGTGTACGTAAGAGGCGACTATTGGTGTTTAAGGAATTTTGGGCGATGAGGTTAGAGACCCATCACCATTTAACTTTCTTAAAGTGGCTGAGGAATTTCTAATTCCTTAACTCTAGCTACCCCATCTAGGGATTTACAGCCGTGAGCGTATGTATGTATGTATTCTTGTGAGTCGAATAATCTTTAGGAAACTAGAAAGGCGGAGCAATGTAACTAGGCAATGATAGATCTGCTACTCGTCATAAAACATCTCCCTCGTTCAATAATGACATCTTGTATTGCAAGGCTAATAATTATTGTTAGGTATCTATTTACACTTCGCTGTATAGTGTCGGCTTAGCGTCGTCGCCGGCTCGTAAGATTCGACTAAGAGTATTGGGGCTTTTAAGTGATTTTTAGGCATTGTGGTTGGAGACCTAACACCAACAAACTTCAAATCACCCACATTCCAAAAGTGGCTGAGGAGTTCCTCATTCCGGAGCTCTGGCTACCCCTTCTAGTGATTTAAAGCCGTGAGTATTATGTATGTACGAATCTAATCACATTGGTCATTTAGAAATCTTTATAGCATTATACTGTGTGATGAAACTAGCTGTGTAGTGTCAGCTTAGAATAGCACTACCCCATTTCTTCCGTTGGGTGTACGTAAGAGGCGACTAACGGTATTGAAGCTTTAAAGGGATTTTTGGGCGATGCGGTTGGACCCATCACCAACAACCTTCATTTAACCAACTTTTCCCTAATCAAATATCCAAAGGTGGCTGAGGAATTTCTCATTCCTTAGCTCTGGCTACCCCATCTAGGGATTTATAGCCGTGGGTATATGTATGTATGTATGTATAGTATTATATCACAAAAAGTGTGTACACTGAATATCGAAGGATTATATGCATTTTGCCACCATAGTATATAAGTATTTAATACATACAAACTGGTCAAATCATAACTCTACCTTTTGGCTTTACCGCAGTCGGGTAAAAATAAGGATAGAACTACTAATACTAAATAAAAGATTAAATTGTAGATAAAAGGATGGAAATGGAGGTCAAAGGTGCAATAAAAGTAAGTTGATATTTAATCAATTTTATTACAAAAGTAATTATTTAAAAACAACAGTTTCCATCCTTTTAACCATAGCTAGCCTAAAATTAACTTTTAAATTAATTTACAATACAAAAAATCTAGTGCAATGGTACAAAAGTTTTCCCATACAAAATATGTCTAAGAATTTTAGCTTTTGGTTAACATTTGACTAACTTGCCTCATAGGCTAATTATAATAATTATTCTATAGGTGAAGATTTGTTAATAGCATTGTCTTCTTAAGAGCTTATTGCATTTGTCTGAATGAAGACGTCTGAGAGTCACAGAATCTAAATTCAGGCTAGTGGAATAACGTTCAGAACGCTAGGCTTCTGAAAAGTAGACTTTGTGTAGTGGAATAACAAGCGTCTGCGGCAGTAACTTCGAAGGACGTCTGAATTCAGAAACGACAAATTGTATAATGGAATAAGCTCTTTACTTAGATTTCTATTGTATTAGTCTGTTAATCTTCCGGAGAAAATAAAATAATATAACATACTTTTATGTAACTTATACGAAGGCTTCCATGACAAGTCAAAGTTCTATTCAAAGTCTTTAAAAAATGGCAATGTTTAAAAAACAAATAGCTTCATCATATGTACATGTAGCTTTCTTAAGAGCTTATTCCATTACACTTTGTCGTTTCTGAATTCAGACGTCCTTCGAAGTTACTGCCGCAGACGCTTGTTATTCCACTACACAATTTGTCTACTTTTCAGAAGCCTAGCGTTCTGAACGTTATTCCACTAGTCTGAATTAAGATTCTGTGGCTCTCAGACATCTTCATTCAGACAAATGGAATAAGCGATGAGGCGATGAGTATTAAAACTAGCCTAATCTTAAATATTAGGATATTAAGGAATATACCTAATTATGTTGAGTATCTCTATATATTAAATTCAGTATTTGTCACCAAACTCCTACGAAACGGCTGAACCAATTTAAAAGGAAATTTTGCATACATAGGTAAGTCTAAGAATAGGTTTATACATACATACATATACTCACGGCTGTAAATCCCTAGAAGGGGTAGCCAGAGCTAAGGAATTGGAAATTCCTCAGCCATTTTTGGAAAGTTGTGTGGGGAGAAGATGGTAAAATAAAGGTTGTTGGTGATGGGTCTCCAACCGCATCGCCCAAAAATCCCTTAAAAGCCTCAATACCGTTAGTCGCATCTTACGTACACCCACCGGAAGAAATGGGGTAGTGCTATTCTAATCCGACACTACACAGCAGGTCTATAATTATTTTTAAACTCCTAAGTGGCATACGTATATTTATTGTATATAATTTACTGGAAATTATTTTTTTTATGGCTAAACAACGTTTGACTGGTCAGTAAGTTTTTATAGATATTTGTCTTTATATTGTAGTGATTAAAACTATCTACTTTAAACTTTTTCCCTTATACACATTGTCTGTCATAAAAATAGGTTTACTACAGCATTCAAAATCAATTTAGATAATTTCAGCTTATGCTTTGGAAAAAAGGACATTAATGTCTGTTCCATTTGAACAACTTATAAATATATTTTTCATCAAAATGTTACCAAAATAATAATTTATTTATAATACTGTTAATAACGTTCATATACCTAACATGATCTAATTCAATGACACAGTTTTTAAATATAATTGAGTATAGTGATTTTTTTCTATCCTATTATTCTGTTTTTTATATCCTACAAACAGTTTTACTACATTATGGTATTTTGAGCTTCTATCATTAAAAAAGTTGACTAACGCCCGATTTCTGAATTGAGTATTCAAGCTGAGAACGACTTAAGTATCGTTTTGTCTCATTCAGTCGTTAAGATTTCAATGCGATAGAACGATACTTAAGTTGTTCTCAGCTGGAATACTCTATTCAGAAATCGGTCGTATGGCTCCTTCTCCGTATACCTTTAGTTTAGCCCCATTCTTAACTTTTGACCAAATTTTACCGTCATAAAAATACATCATGTAAAATTATTTTGGTTAGCAGCCTTAATACATTTCAGTTTAAATACAAAAATTCCGAAACCTATTTTTTAGTTTTTTTGTTAAACATTCTCATATCGATATCAAAGTCCCTCTCAACCGTATTATTGGTAGGCAGAGGTACAATATAGTTGCTACCATTGATTTGAATATTAATATTGTCATGTATAGTGATAGTGATTTGTATGCCGTTTTTCGTCAAACCTGGTATGCATGAGAAGGAGTTATCCCAGTTCCCGTCAATGCATGTCAGGATGGGCAGGTTCACTGGAGAATAGTAGTTTGGCTTGCGGCAGCTGGAAAAAAGAAGTTATTTTAAAGACACTTGCTGTACATAAATAAATATAAATAATTGCTTTTTAATGTGATTACATACATACACTCACGGCTATAAATCCCTTAAAGGGGTAGCCAGAGCTTTGGAATAAGAAATTCCTCAGCCACTTTTGGAAGTTTATTGGGGAAAAGATGATAATAATAAATGTTTTTGGTGACGGGTCTCCAACCACATCGCCCAAAAATCACTTAAAAAGCCCCTATACCCTTAGTCGCCCCTTACGATTCCCACGGGTAGAAATGGGGTAGTGTTATTCTAAGCCGATACTACACGGCAAATTAATGTGATAAAATTATAGTAATGTGGCGTAGTACAAAAGTAGCCCGTGTTTGTTCCTTTGCATACATTGGTACAAATACTCACGCCATTAGTTGGCATTGGGATAGGCAGAGACTATTGATTGCCACTTTGTAAGATCCTGGCAATCTCTTGAGTTTTATTTACTTTCATCAATATTTTCATACAGGCCTATCTTCATTCTTCACACTTCGTACACCAGCCTTCTAAAGCACCTTCCTTATTTGATCTAAATGTATCCTCTGAGATCGTCCTTATACTCACATTACCTTCCACATTAGCTCTATAGATCTGCTTTACCAATTTGCTTTCATTTATCCTCTCTATGTGCCCAAACCTTCATAACATTCTTTAATCTATATTTTTGGTCAATATCCTCTTTTACACCGCACCATTCACGAACCACATTGTTTCTCATAATAATAAGCATAAACGTTCACGCCGAATATCCCCGAAGGGGTTAGCAGAGGTACTAATACTTCTGAACTTCACGTGACTTTGTCACCTGGTGTTCAGAGTACCCACGTTTTGCATGGACAGTGTACTCACGTGATAGGGGGCAGGCCTATCGCCGTTTTTGTACGAATACACTGTCACATGACTAAGTACAACTCAGCCATGTGGGTTTCCTCACGATGTTTTCCCTCACCGTTAACAACCATGATAAATTAACCACACATATGTCTTTAGAAAAGACAAATTGGTGTAGGCCCGACCCAGGATTTGAACACTAGTCGTTTGCACGATAACCGAGTGTTCTACCCACTGGGCTATCACGGTTCTCACTCGATCTTATAAACAATACAACATATTTTTTTTATAACGGAACTCTTCTCTACTGCATTTGCTCTGTTCTCAAGCTTTTTCTGCCACACCCAACACTCACTGTCTACTAATAGAAAGTAGTGCTCCTATTTATAGTGCCAACTAGATCATGAAGCTTTATAATTATTTCTATGTTAGTTATTGTTTGGTGCATGCTATATGGATAATTTATAAATTTTCAATTGTAGCCTTTTAATTTTTTCTTGCTTCTATTTTCTTTTGCGCTAGTATTAGTGAACTATCGAAGGGAGCTTTTTGTGTTTAGCTATATAATTGATAGTTCGGTGATCTGGCTTGAATCGCATCACAAATTAAATCTTTATCTAACAACATTTTCTCAACCCTACTCTCAATAGTCAGAAGAATTAATTTCTAAGTGCCGTTGGTCCTTTTTGGGTTTAGTGTAGGTAGGCAGGTGAATAGTATAATGCTTATTCTATGTGCCTTTTAATAATTTTTCGGGGATGTTTTTGAAGACCCATCACTAACAACCTTAATTTTACTGTCTTTCTAAGTCTGAAACTGTGGCCAACCCTTTTTAGGATGTAAAACCATAAGTGTATGTATGTATGTTGTAGTTTGAAAATAACTTACACGACTTCCACTTGTTGTCCGCTAGGTTCGAAGGCTTCACATTTCCTGAAGCCGCCGTAGGTGTTTGGTACCAAGCATTTGAAATCCACACTCGGGTCCTGCAGGTTGAGTTTGCATGATCCTGTAAAAAATAAATTACTTTTGAGTAACGAATGTAAATATAAATTACTCCTGAGCTATAAACAGACAGAAATAGAAAAGAAATTCAAAGTAATAATAAAACGCAGTCTTCCTTTAAAAGCTTATTACAGTTTAAATGATTATATGATAGATGAAACTGCTTGGCGTCACCAGGGCTCTATTCAGGATATTTCCAGACATACACCAACATTGCAATATGACTAAGAAAAGATGTGTGTTGCTGAGTTTCTCACGGGTTCTTCTCGCAACAATACACCTTCCTAATCCGAAGTAGAGACAGTAGGGTAAAATTTAACTTATACGTAAGTTTGTGACGTTAAAAAAATAGAGAACAATTCTTTTTATTTCAAAAATAAATATTTTTTATGTTTTTTATCTCTATCTTTTAAAGTAAACATAAACATAACATAAACATAAACGTTCACGCCGAATATCCCCGAAGGGGTTGGCAGAGGTACTAATACTTCTAAACATCACGTGACTTTTTGTGACACCTGGTGTTCAGAGTACCCACGTTTTGCATGGATAGTGTACTCACGTGATAGGGGGCAGGCCTATCGCCGTTTTGTACGAATACACTGTCACATGACTAAGTACAACTCAGCCATGTGGGTTTCCTCACGATGTTTTCCCTCACCGTTAACAACCATGATAAATTAAAGTATCTATAAGTATAAGTAGTAGTATCTTTTAAAGTATAATGTCAAAATATATTTTTTTACATATTATTATCTTGACTCAAGAGACAAATTTATAATTATAAGGCATTTTAAGATGGCTTCTTTCATTTAAATAGCTTGCTTCTATAGGAGCTAAAATATGAAGTGAGTATAAAATTTCTTATTTAGCAGATGGCCATGTAAAAAGTTTCGTGATTCGCACAATTGAGCTGATACTTATATTTCAACAGCATACTTTGAATTGGGAAGGAGATAGTATCCTTCCTTGGTGATAAGTTTCCAGCTGGATCATCCAACACATACATACATACATACATATGCTCACGACTATATATCCCTTAACGGGGTAGCCAGAGCTTTGGAAATAAAATATTCCTCAGCCACTTTCGGAAGTTAAGTGGGGAAAAGATGGTAATAATAAATAATTGTTGGTGACGGGTCTCCGACCACATCGCCCAAAAGTTACTTAAAAAGCCCCTATACCCTTAGTCGCCTCTTACAATCACCCACGGGTAGAAATGGGGTAGTGCTATTCTAAGCCAACACTACACAGCATCCAACAATCTCTCTAAAACACCTACACTGTATTCTTAGACACATCGCACGACACCCTAGGGAATAAATTAGTTAATGCTGTTCAAAGCAACACAAAATATGTACATACATACATATACTCACGGCTATAAATCCCTAAAAGGGGTAGCCAGAGCTAAGGAATTAGAAATTCCCCAGCCACTTTTGGAAAGTTGAGTGGGGTAAAGATGGTGAAATAAAGGTTGTTGGTGATGGGTCTCCTACCGCATCGCCCAAAATTCACTTAATAGCCCCAATACCGTTAGTCGCCTCTTACCTACACCCACCGGAAGAAACGGGGTAGTGATATTCTAAGCTGACACTACACAGCAAATGTATACTTTAGAAAATAATGTAATCACGATATCAGTTGGTGTGTGGGTCTATCCAATACTGAATTTTGTCATATCGTGAGTCGATTGACCAGTTACATCGCTCAGAATTTGCAAGCATACATGCGTATTCGCTTATATATTTCGCATCCATTCGTTTGAGATTGAGTTAGCAGTTTGGATGAAGCGGTGAGAACAGCTACCGAAAAAAATATAGACTAGGATCTTTCTAACATAAATGTTCATTTTGGTTCAAAACTACAACAAAATACTTACGAGAACAATCGGTAATTTCCTTCGACCAGAACCCATCAGAGCAGTAGACGTTATCGTTTCCTTTAGCACTGTACCCAGGTTGGCAGCTCACGTTAAGGTATGCGAACTCGAGAGACTGTCCTGGTCTGGCGTTGGGTACCCCTTGGACTGTGTATGTACCGAATGCTGGGTACTTTGGTAGGAGGCAATTGCCGGTGGTAATTCTGAGAAAAAATATATACGAGTATATATCTTATAGTTTTTGCATTTTGTATCTAAAATAATTTGAATGTAGGTCTGAGTAATTCAATTAAATACATTTATTTGCATTCTGGTTATACAGGTAAGATCTTGACTAAGCACTATGTAGAACAAACATAACATCATCTGAGTAAAACTCAGATGTATATTGTATACAGACAATCTAATTTCTATAATCTTTTTTTGTTTGGTGAATCGATGATTCAGTCAATTCAATACAATATTCTAGCCAAACGGGGCTATGTCGAAATTTAATTTCTGGTGATTGCTGTGTAGTGTCGGCATAGGATAGCACTACCCCAATTCTTCCGGCGGGTGTACGTAAGAGGTGACTAACGGTATTGGGGCTTAAAGGGATTTTTGGGCGATGCGGATGGAGACCCATCACCAACAACCTTTATTTTACCATCTTTTCCCCACTTTACCTTCCAAAAGTGGCTGAGGAATTTCTGATTCCTTAGCTCTGGCTACCCCATCTAGGGATTTACAGCCGTGAGTATGTGTATGTGTATGTGTGTGTGTTGTGTGTTGTTAATTTCTGAGTAGATGCTCTCGGCAATCAAATGAAAACCTCGTTAGCCGAACATCTAATCGTCGTCGGACCAAAGCAAGCAGCCGACCATGTCAGTGTAAAATGTACATACATATGCCCACACCATTACGAGGGGTAGACCAGCTTTTAGATCCTGAAAAACGTCTTCATTTTTCATACACCGTATTGTAATTTATGTGTTGAATCCGTGTAGTTGATTTAAAATTAATAACTCTTTATTATTCTGAATTCATAATGAAAACTATGTATGTTTTTACCTCTGCGTGGTGGTGGTGGTAAATGCAACTGGTTTCTTAACAGGACCAGATCTGTTGCACAAGTCGTCAGCCTCATCCGAATTATCTGCACAGTCTTGTTTCTGAAATTGACACAAACTTATTGTGATTTTTGGCAAAATATATAACTTAATTTAGTATTACTGAGATTGCTGGTTACGGTTCAGTAGAACCGACATTGCATTGTCAGCAGTTTTATAATTTTATGTATGTTTTATGTACATTTCGCCATTAATATCATTTTGTATTAAGACAGCAACCCGCGCACTCTCATTTATCATTTACCATACTAGTATAAGCAGATTAAATAAAGAATAAATAAAGGAAAGAAAAATTTCGACACAGGCGGGAATCGAACCCGCGACCTCGGGTATACGCCCCGACGCTCTGCCAAGTGTCGATTTTTTTTTCCTTTATTTATTCTTTATTTATTAGTAATAATCCCCACATGAGGTTTTCATGTACAAAAAGATTTAAATTAAGTGTTCTATTATTTATTAGCATTTATTTAAGTGTAAGGTTCTACACCTTACATGCTGTGAATGTATTTAAAAACACTGGCTGATTACGTCTCAGCGGTCAGCTTTCTGATTACAACCTTTTAAAGGGTAAAGTAATAATCCCGTGGTAAAATATTTTAAATAAACATCCGTCGGTCGGTCGTCGATTGTGTCGCAAATTGAAAGATTGCCGTTGTAAATGTCATAAAATGGTGTGCGTTTTGTTAGTTTTAGCATAAAAAATATTGTAACTTGCGACAACTTGGTCACAAAGATCCAATATTTTGCGACGGCCTCATTGGTATTGTTGTAAGTTTAAAATATGTCGCTGTTTTTTTATACATCAGTGAGGTCCGTAACTAGCTGTTTTAATTCTCCCAATAACTCACGCCAATAGGTGTGGTAAGCAGAGACTATATACTATCTATTACCATAAGTTTATATACAATTGGGATAAAGTAAATTGCTAATCCAGACGTCCTTATAATATTTTATCTCGTATCTTTTCTTAATCCATATAATGTGTATTTGTATTCTTATTCGTGCTGACTGAAATGATAAATTACCGTAAGTATGCCAAACACTGTGAGTCTACTCTTCCAACCTCTACTTCATACATTTACTTTCGTGCGAGCGAGACAGGATCAAATTTTATTAGCTGTTAGAGGAGATACGAATGAAATTATCATTGTCAATTTGAGAACCCCACAGCGTATTTTAGTATAATCTACGTTGATACTAGCCAGTCATATTAAGGAAGATTTGTAAATCCCAAACCTTTCCTTATACTTATACGCGGATAGGCCACTTATTTGTGATCGAATTTCGCTGGAACGGCTCGTCCAATTTCAACCAAATTTGGGACAGTGATCAAGTGGACATTGTTTAGCGTCGTAAGCGCAGCGTTGCATGTCGTGATCGAACCTACCATTGAGGAATAATCACCGAAAAATAATAGTGTCTTATTTCGAGCCCGGCTTAAAACTCAAGACCGACTGCACAGATAGTAAGAAGACTGACGTTTACCTAACTCGCCCAGCTCAATTTATTTCAATCGAAATTTGCATTGACTAACATAACATAACATAAACGTTCACGCCGAATATCCCCGAAGGGGTTGGCGGAGGTACAAATACTTCTGAACATAACGTGACTTAGTCACCCGGTGTTCAGAGTACCCACGTTTTGCATGGACAGTGTACTCACGTGATAGGGGGCAGGCTTATCGCCGTTTTGTACGAATACACTGTCACATGACTAAGTACAACTCAGCCATGTGGGTTTCCTCACGATGTTTTCCCTCACCGTTAACAACCATGATAAATAAACCACACATATGTCTTTAGAAAAGACAAATTGGTGTAGGCCCGACCCGGGATTTGAACACAAGTCGCTTACACGTTAACCGGTGTTCTACCCATTGAGCTATCACGTCGTTGCGTTGAAGTCCTAGTATATTAGGCTATAAAATTAATATAACTTACCCCATCACAATCGCTCCCCCGATCCACACAAGCGCCGTACGCGCACTGAAACAGATACGACGCGCATCTCACTTCTGCGCATGCGCGGACTGTCTCATCGGAGCCGTCGGCGCATTGCGCAGTGCCGTCACACAGGTCACCGGAGCTTATTAGACTGCCGTCACGGCATTTGAATTTGCCGCTGGAAATGTAATTTAATATTTTAGTTATACAGTGATACTTCTAAAAGTGGCTAAGAAATTTCATTACAGACAGTATACATACATAAAAAGTAAAAAAAAAGTCAAAAAGTTTATTTTTAGGGTTCCGTAGCCAAATGGCAAAAACGGGACCCTTATAGATTCGTCATGTCTGTCTGTCTGTCCGTCCGTCCGTCCGTCCGTATGTCACAGCCAGTTTATTCCGAAACTATAAGAACTACATTATTGGAAATTGGTGCGTAGATGTATTCTGTAAACCGCATTAAGATTTTAAAATAAAATCTAAAAAAAAACCAAAATTTTTAGGGTTCCCCATACATAGAACTGAAACTCAAAATTTTTTTTTTCATCAAACCTATACGTGTGGGGTATCTATCAAAAGGTATTTGAAAATGATGTTGAGGTTTCTTATATCATTTTTTTCAAAACTGAATAGTTTGCGCGAGAGACTTTTTCAAAGTGCTAAAATGTGTCCCCCCCCCCCCGTAACTTCTAAAATATGGGCATGATAATACTGAAAAAAATATATGATGTGTATTACTATACAAACTACTAACGAAAATTGGTTTGAATGAGATCTAGCCCGTAGTTCTATTTTTAAACGTCATAAATCAAATTACTTACCTAATTTGGCTCCCATGATTTTCACACAAACGGGATTTTCTATATATATGATAGTACGGAACCCTTAGTGCGCGATCCGACTCGCACTTGGCCGGTTTTTCAAAATAAAGTTAAATACTAACATTTTTTGAACGTCAAAGTTTTAAATTAATCGTTAATCCGTTGCTTCGAAAGGTGTTCGTAAAGAGAAGAAGCAACAAAGAAACTCTTTACATTCACATATTTTCATTTTTTCAAAATATGGTTTGTACAATTTCAGTTTATAAACATGTTTTTACTTTACAAAAGATTTTCTATTCGACCAAACCAAACGCTAGTTTGACATAATTAAAATAAATTGTCCATCACAAAAACCAATCACATAACGTGAGAAGAAAAATCCTCACCAGACAATTATTCCTAGGAATAACGAGGGAAGATTTATAGCTTTACGGACATGGTCATGGACATAAAGGTTGACTGGCCGAAATCACGTTAAGGCGATAAGTCCGCCTTTGTGTACTAAGTTTTAATGTTCTGTACATTAAAACTTAGTACACAAAGTACTAATAATAATGTACTGTAAAAACATTATATGTATTCTGTATGCAATAAAGTGTTCAAATAAATAAATAATACATCCATTATTGGACATAGAATGTTTACAGCTTCCAAAAGTGGCTAAAGAATTTCTAATTCTGAAGCTTTGTCTCCCACTTGTTAGTATTTGTAGGCGTGAATTTATGTAGAATAGAATAGAAAAACTCTTTATTGCACATCAAATATGGAGAAACATTTACAAATACACATAAATAACAAAAGTACAATTGGCGGTCTTATCACTAAAAGCGATCTCTTCCAGACAACCTTTAAATGGAGAGTTCAATAAATTATGCATGTATGTAATTAACAGTTCCCCATATTAATCTTAGGCAGGTGATATACGGTATAACGCCGCATTGCGCAGTGCCGTCGCACAGGTCACCGGAGCTTGTAAGACTGCCGTCACAGCATTTGAATTTGCCGCTGGAAATGTCCTTTTACATAAACATAACGTAACATAAACGTTCACGCCGAATATCCCCGAAGGGGTTGGCAGAGGTACCTTTGTCACCTGGTGTTCAGAGTACCCAACCCACGTTTTGCATGGACAGTGTACTCACGTGATAGGGGGCAGGCCTATCGCCGTTTTGTACGAATACACTGTCACATGACTAAGTACGAGTACAACTCAGTCATGTGGTTTTCCTCACGATGTTTTCCCTAACCGTTGCGTTAACAACCATGATAAATTAACCACACATATGTCTCTAGAAAAGACAAAATGTCCTTTTAATAGATAGTTTTTTTTTAATTGAAAAATTTTATAATAACTTTAATTGAAATCAAAATGTCGAACCCGAGACCACTGGTAAACGCCCCATCGCTCTGCCAACTGGGCTGTTGTATCGAATGACCACTCGCGCGAAAATTTGTGTTTGCTTGTTTTTTTACACCCTACTGGTGTTAGCGCCATCTATATTGCCGAATGGTTACAACTCTGCAAGCCACTCGTCCAGCTTTTCAGATAGAATGCGAGTGTTGACAACGCCTTAGTATCACTTAATTATGTATGCATAATTTGTTTTTCATCAAAAACCTCATGTGGAGATTACATTTTAGCCGTTTCAACAAACATATATTTACCGTATCTCCGTGACCTCATCTCGACACGACAATTATTAATGCACGAGCGAGATCGAAATAAGTATTACTAGGGGTTAGAAGAGATACGGACGATATTATCTATATAGTTACCGTATCTCCGTAACCTCATCTCGACACCTCGGCATGAGTTCGTCGGAGATGTCGGCGCACTCCTGCACTACTTACTTATATATAGAAATAATACATAGTCACCTCATATTTTGTATTTATAGATAGTGAAATGTTTTGATACCGCGATGTAGTATTATGAAAACTTTTGTGCAAGTGAGCCAGCCGTCTAGTAATCGTAATTTCGTGACCTTATCCCGTCCACGCATGCGCCGTACCCAAATTGAAAACGTTCTTACAAAGGTCCGAAGTGAAAAGATAAAAGAGAATGTATGGGAAGAATAAATGAAATTGTAAGAAGCAAGAGAGATTTGTTAGGATCGTGCAAAGTTGCTATTGGGAACAATGGGTGTGAGTATAATAAGTAAGGAAGAGACATAATGAACTTATTTACTGTATCTCCGTAACCTCGTCACGACACCTCGACATGAGCTCGTCGGAGTTGTGCGCGCAATATGATTAAGCCACGACATTCGAATATACGTAACGTGCAAGCGAGACAGAAATATATGTTACTAGGGGTTAGAATAGATACGGATGATATTATCTACTATATAGTTACCGTATTTTGCTGTGTAGTGTCGGCTTAGAACAGCACTACCCCATTTCTACCGGTGGGTGTACGTAAGAGGCGACTAACGGTATTGGGGTTTCTAAGAGATTTTTGGGCGATGCGGTTGGAGACCCATCACCAATAACCTTTATTTTACCATCTTTACCCCACTCAACTTTTCAAAAGTGGCTGGGGAGTTTTTAATTTCTTTGCTGGCTACCCCTTCCAGGGATTTACAGCCGTGAGTATATGTATGTATGTAGTTACCGTATTTCTGTGACCTCATCTCGACATCTCGGCATCAGCTCGTCGGAGTTGTCGGCGCACTCTTGCACTCCGTTGCACGGCGCCGTGCCGTCCACGCATGCGCCGTACGTGCAGCGGAACCAGTTGGATTGGCATCTGGAATGGGGTTCAGATTATATGTATATTAAGGGTATTAATTTAAAAAATCAGATAAACATTATTTCTTTGGCAACTTTTGGAAGCTTGTAAAAACAAAGTTGGTTGATAGTGAATCTCCCGTACCTCCCTAAAAGCATTTTAAAAGCCCCCAATACCCTTAGTCGCCTCTACGAACACCCTCAGAAAAAAATGGGGTGGTGCTGTTACCACTACATAGCTTTTGGAAGTTTTATAGACGATAATAGAATAGAAATAGATGTGATATGTAAACTAAAGTGAGTTAACACGACACTGACAAAAAGACTGATACCAAGTCAGCGCGCAAACACTCGATTAATTTCTACCATGCTATTTCTTGTTTTACCTTAATACCTACCTGTACGATGATATTGTAAGAAAGATAGAAAAAGGAATGTTGAGATGGTTTGGGCACATAGAGAGGATGGATGATAGAAAATTGGTAAAAGGGATCTATAGAGCTAGTGTGGATGGTAATGTTAGTAGAGGACGACCACGGAGAACACACTTGGACCAAATTGAGAGTGTGCTCAAAAAGGCTGGCGTCCGAAGTATGAAGAATAAAAGAGCATGTATGAAAAGATTGATGGATGTAAACGAAGCTAGAGAGGTTTGTCAGGATCGTACGAAGTGGCGATCAATAGTCTCTGCCTACCCCAATGGGAACTAATGGCGTGAGTATATGTATGTATGTATGTATGTACCTACCTGTACCTACTACCCACTTAAGACTTACTTAGATTATCATACTGATACTCACATATCTCTTTCTGATTCAGAGATATACGGAGGGAGGTTATAAGTAATTTGTGTGTTCATATAAGGAATTACCTATTATTCCTGCAAACAGCATGGCTCTCGTCACTCCCATCTTTGCAGTTCACGATTCCGTCACATTTACCATCGAATGATATACACGATCCATCTCTGCACTGGAATTTGTGCTTTCTGGAATTAAAAAAACAAATTTGTTAAGGAAACTTATAATTTAGCTATCTGTTCGTTTCGCGCGTTCAAGTTAAATAATCAGGAAGGAAAACCCGACTAATTTTTATATTATTACATATTATACGTGCATATTTAGTAAGGTGTAGTGTCGGCTTAGAATAGCACTACCCCGTTTCTACCGATGGATGGGTGTACGTAAGAGGCGACTAGCGGTATTGGGGCTTTTAAGGGATTTTTGGGCAATGCGGCTGCAGACCCATCACCAACAACCTTTACTTTACCATCCTTTCCCCACTCAATTTTCCAAAAGTGGCTGAGGAATTTCTAATTCCTTAGCTCTGGCTACCCCTTCTAGGGATTTATAGCCGTGAGTATATGTATGTATGTATGTATTTAGTAAGGTGTTTAGACAACAAAACAATACTCTGATCATTAGGTGACGAAATTTTTACGCGAATTTCTAAAGAAAACTTGTAAAAGTAGTGTATTTCTCTGCTGTTTTATTTGAATATACGGAACACATGCTATATCTAAATATGTACACTTTTATGTTTATTGTGTCTTACCCGCAACTAGCCTGCCTCGTTACACGATGTATCTGCGATGATTTTGGGCCGAGTAAACTGAAATCAAAATATTTTATTTTAAACCAATGAAAAACAAATTTTATTTAATTATAACATAACATAGTAGCATTATTTCTGAACTTATCACTGTATAAATAATATAAACGGAAACTTATAAAAACATAACATTCACATAATAAAAATATATATATATATATATATTTTAAATGAATAGATAATACTCGTTTTTAACAATATTTTAACGAGTTGTAGCCACTAAAAGGACGATGGGTAGTTTGGGTAGAATGGAAAATAGAAAACACTATAATACACACCATAAAATAAATATTTACAGAAATTTACTTAAGCAAAAGTACAATATTCAAAAAAATTTTAAATTCAAAAATAATAATGTAGACGGGTAAAGAAAGTTCAATAAATAATAATAATGATAGATGGATTACAATTAAAATAACTATTGACTTTCGGATTGTAATGTGCAATGGTGAAAGTCTTATAAAATACTATGTTAGATGGGCGTCCAAGAACAGAAATTAAAAATCAGGAAAAACACATTTATTATATTTTAAACTCCCCTTTTTGGTATTTATGGCCGTGGGTTAATATAAGTATGAGTATAGTAAGTAATACAACTTACCCATTACAAGTAGTTTCATCACTGTTATCAGCGCAATCACCGATTCCATCACAAACCCGGTCGAGGCTCACGCATGCGCCGTCCAGACATGAGAATTCTGATGGACTGTAACAAAATTGGTTTTTATATTTTTATCAACACAGCGAATACAGTAAAAATATATACATGTGTATATATATATATATATATATATATATATATATATATACATACATATACATATTCTCAAGCCGTTAGTTCCCATTGGGGTAGGCAGAGACTATCGATAGCCACTTTGTACGATTCTGGCACACCTCTCTGGCTTCGTTTACATCCATCAATCTTTTCATACATGCTCTTTTATTCTTCATACTGCGGACACCTGCCTTTTTGAGCACATTTTCTATTTGATCCAAATGTGTCCTCCGAGGTCGTCCTCTACTAACATTACCTTCCACATTGGCTCTATAGATCTCTTTTACCAATTTACTGTCATCCATCCTCTCTATGTGCCCAAACCATCTCAACATTCCTTTTTCTATCTTTCTTACAATATCATCTTTTACACCACACCTTTCACGAATAACATCATTCCTCACCCGATCACATAACCTTACATTATTACACACTTTTCACACAGTAAAAATAGTACGGTAAATTTATATATTCGATAGATTAGCCAGCGAAATTAAGAAATTTTAGTGTTTGTTTTCTCTATAAGTGATGTGATTATAATATTGCGATGTCTAAGAACTGGACACCTTATTTCATTTTATATTGGACAGGCTTAGTACTTGTATACATATACTCATGAATATAAACGGCGTAGGCTGAAATTTTGAGTTATAAATTCTCTAGTAAATTTTGGAAGTTCAATGTGGGAAATATTGTAAAAAGGATGATTAGGTCCACCTACAAACAAAATACGCTCTGAAACTCTACGTTAGCAGTTAGAAATTGGTTAGTGTTATTCTAAGCCGACACTACATTGAACGGTAGCTGACCGAAAAGGGATATAATTTTCCGCTCACCAAAAGTATTTTAATGAACAGCAAAATTTCTAAATGAGCATCAAATCTCAAATAAGTTATTTTGATGCAACATCCGTTTTGACGACGTGATAGCTCAGTGGGTAGAACACCGGTTGACGTGCAAGCGACTAGTGTTCAAATCCCGGGTCGGGCCTACACCAATTTGTCTATTCTAAAGACATATGTGTGGTTAATTTATCACGGTTGTTAACGGTGAGGGAAAACATCGTGAGGAAACCCACATGGCTGAGTTGTACTAAGTCATGTGACAGTGTATTCGTACAAAAACGGCGATAGGCCTGCCCCCTATCACGTGAGTACACTGTCCATGCAAAACGTGGGTACTCTGAACACCAGGTGACAATGTCACGTGATGTTCAGAAGTATTAGTACCTCTGCCAACCCCTTCAGGGATATTCGGCGTGAACGTTTATGTTTATGTTATTATATTATGTTATATCCGTTTTTGCTTCGGTTAGGTTAGACTTTATTGATGTATCGTTAAATACTAGACATAAAAAATATATAAATCGTACCTGCAGGCTTCTACGCTATCGTAGACAATCGCAGCCAAAACTGGAGAAGTTACTGAAACAAAACAAATTCTATTTTTATCTTAGTCTATTCTTACTAAAAGTCTTATGTTACACTTTTTCGAAACATAATGCTTACATACATAAAATATACTTTCGGCTACTTCAGAGTCCTCGGCCACTTTTGGAACTTAAGTAAGAAAAAAATATAAGTAAAGATGAGCACTTGAAAATAATAGTAGGAAGGAATAGGATAAAATAAGTTTGTGCTATCCTAACCCTATTCTACACATTAATGATTCTTATTTTAAACTAGTGGATCGGCCCAGCTTCGCGCGGGTAGCGTTGTTTTTTAAATATCTTAGGTTTCTTTCCTCAGTCACTGCTCAAGCATTGTGAAATTTAGCGAAATGTTTTCAATTTATTAGCAAATTTTTGAATAAAACGCTATGAAGTATTTATAACATAACATAACATAATATAATAAACATAAACGTTCACGCCGAATATCCCCGAAGGGGTTGGCAGAGGTACTAATACTTCTGAACATCACGTGACTTTGTCACCTGGTGTTCAGAGTACCCACGTTTTGCATGGACAGCGTACTCACGTGATAGGGGGCAGGCCTATCGCCGTTTTGTACGAATACACTGTCACATGACTAAGTACAACTCAGCCATGTGGGTTTCCTCACGATGTTTTCCCTCACGTTAACAACCATGATAAATTAACCCCACATATGTGTTTAGAAAAGACAAATTGGTGTAGGCCCGACCCAGGATTTGAACACTAGTCGTTTGCACGATAACCGAGTGTTCTACCCACTGGGCTGTCACGGTTGCTATTTATAACAATCTAAAAAAGAAATCATTACGTGATGTAGCATGCAATTACTGGCGCCATCTAGTATGTAACATGTAAATTAGTAACGATTTGGTTTTTGTCACGGGCGCAATGGATATTTTATGTATAATTTCAATGTTTCTCTGCCGATTTCTATGATTCTTTTTTTATTGAATAGGTAATAATGTTACTTTCTTTTAAATTAGGGGTGAATGAGAATATTATAAACGTAAGAGTAAACAAATATAATCAGAATGCTCTGAACTGCTAAGCTATCAAGAGTTACATGTGTTATTGTGAGTCAACCATAAAAGATAGACATATACTGTTACGGGATTTTTTTTAGGTTATTTTATGAAGAATATTTCCGTCATACATGATTTCTATGTAAGTTTAACCATCTCCCGTTTTCCCAAAATTTCCCAAAATTCCCCTTCACTACTCTGCTAAAAAGTCTCCTGCTAGTAAATCTTACCTAACCTAACTATTATTCAACTACTGCCTAAAATCTATAAAATACACAATTCAATGTTAAAGGTAGGAACCAAAAAAAACGAAAAACAGTGTATAAAACCGTAAGTAAGTAACAAATAAATATCTCGTTGAATTGATAACCTCCTCCTTTTTTTGAAGTCGGTTAATGAGTCGAAAGAACAATTTTATTTAATTTAAGCCTGTTTTTCATTTAATCAAGCAATTTCGTATTAGAGATTTTCTTCTTGCTATTAATCTTAGCGATGAATGAAGCATGAGCATGACTGTATTAGAATCCCTCGCGTTTCTAGAAGTGTTCGAAAATCTATAAGTGCAGTTATTTTTCTTATTTTAAAAATAGAGTTAGAAAAATTTAAAAGACGGTTTGGTTTAATGTGCTTCAACATTTAAATAAAAAGTAAAAAATATTTCCCAATATAAGGTGAAAATCATAAAAAAGCCTTGGTTGCTCGAAAGACGAAAAATATATAATAGAGCGCTCCACGCTTTTCCATGATTTTCACCTTATTTTGGGAATAATTTTTAAATTTTTAATTATGTCTTGCAAAAACGTTTTTTTTGAGTTCTTTTAAATTATACTTATTTTTAACTTTTTAGTACTGAATCATTTGAAATTATTTAATCGTGGCGACCCTAATCAGGAAAATGGGATGAACCTATGAAATGCTGATTACATTTTCCCTGATTCTCTCTTCTTGATTTTTCTCGATAAAATATATATTTTTTTAATAAATCTGTCCGTCTAAAGTGGATTTAAATCGAGTTTAAAGGAGTCGGTTACATACATACATACAGGTACAACATTACAGATTCCCACCTTATGTTATATAGCCTATAGGCTATAGCCTTCCTCAATAAATGGGATTTCTTACATTGATAGAAATCTTAAAATGGGACTTATGTCTGGAAGATATTGCTTTTAGCGATAAGACCGCCAATTGTACTTTACTGTTTGATTATTTTATGTAAATATTTGTGTTTGATTGTGCAATAAATAGTTTTTCTATTCTATTCTATTCTAAACTATCAACGCAAACGTTCACGCCGAATCCCCGTATCCCCGAACGTAGGACAAAATTACTAATATTTACTACTTAACATTGGGTGAAATTGAAGGGGATCAGAGTATTCACCATTTGCTTGAACACTGAACCCATGTCATAGCGGGCAGGCCTATCTTCATGTACAACTCAGCCATATGGGTTTCCTCACGGTGTTCCTTTAACGTTAACATCCATGATGATTTTACCAAACATATGACTAATAGATACATCACGAAAGTCAGCCTTAAAATTATAATGCAAGAGGAAATATTAATTTATTGCTGTGTAGTGTCGGCTTAGAATAGCACTACCCCATTTCTTCCGGTGGGTGTACGTAAGATGCGACTAACGGTATTGGGGCTTTTTAAGGTATTTTTGGGCGATGCGGTTGGGGACCCATCACCAACAACCTTTATTCTACCATCTTTTCCCCACTCAACTTCCAAAAGTGGCTGAGAAATTTCCAATTTCTCAGCTCTGGCTACCCCTTTTAGGGATTTATAGCCGTGAGTATATGTATGTATGTATGTAGGGAATATTAACTAAAAAGAAAATTAATTTAATGTTTTTTGACATGAATTCCTCATGTGGGGATTATTACTCATAAATAAAAGATGTTATTAAAGGAAAGAAAAATTTCGACACTGGCGGGGTTCGAACCCGCCAGTGTCGAAATTTTGAACCCTGGATGCCAACTGACACTGTAGCTCAGTTGGCAGAGCGACGGGGGCGTATACCCGAAGGTCGCGGGTTCGAACCCCGCCAGTGTCGAAATTTTTCTTTCCTTTAATAACATCTTTTATTTATAAAAAGAAAATTCTTGTTGCATAGTCAGGGGAGGATGTAAAAACCAATACTGACCGATAAATCAGAAGATATAAACACTTTTCACCCTTATACTTTTAATAATGAGGGCCCCACGACCCCAATCACAAATATTATTAACATTCGATTTTCAAATATCGCATAATCTCACTTTTCCCGTTACCATTTCTGATCTAGATATTACTTAATATCGAACAATATAATGTAATTAGCAACAAAACATTCTGCCGATATTGAGTAAGACACATTTCCCGCGACAACAATGGAAAGAAAGCGCGTTGGTAATGACCTACAGATCTTACAATAATCATTATTGTTAGTCACTTGTTCCGATATTACAACACTTCCTATTTCCTGACTTAGTTATTGCAACAATATGGTTTCTTTTACTTCCCTTGAAGTGCCGGCTTAGAATGTCACTACCCCTTCCCTTTCTACCCATTGGTGCCTTGACGCGACTAAGTCTATTGGGGCTTTTTAAGTGGTTTTTTTGCGATGCGGTTAGAGACCCATCACCAACGATACTTTACTTCTACCATCTTTATCCCCTATCAACTTCCAAATGTGGCTGAGGAGTTTCTAGCTATGTAGCTCCGGCTACCCCTTTTTGGGTTACGGCCGTGAGTATTTGTATGTCTGTAACTTTGCTATGCTGGACGCAAATCTCATGGCAGAGGAAGCCTTAAATAATTTTTACATATTTGTGTAATAGAGATAGCTACGAGAAATATTGACCCACCAAAAACATTTTAAATGTAAAAAATGTTAGCCAAGCAAATACAATACTAAAATTTATAATATGTTAACTAAAAGACTTCGCAGACAAAAGGATTGATATCTGAATGGTTGCCAAGCACTGCAGATAATCCTGAAATACAAAGTAGATAACAAGTTAAATTAAAGTTTTGATTTAACTTGGCTCGTTTCCACATACGAGTTATCATGATAATCAACTTATCTGCTAGGTACATTTTAATTTGATTTTGTGGTGAAAACTAGCCAAATTAAATCAAAACTTTAATTTAACTTGTTATCTACTTTGTATTTCAGGATTATCTGCAGTGCTTGGCAACCATTCAGATATCAATCCTTTTGTCTGCGAAGTCTTTTAGTTAACATATTATAAATTTTAGTATTGTATTTGCTTGGCTAACATTTTTTACATTTAAAATGTTTTTGGTGGGATATCATTACTTTTTGTTAAGAAATAAGTTGGCTTTTTTTTCTGCGTTTGATTTTATACCTACCTACCTATCAATTAATTTGGCAAAAGAAACAAACCTACAAACAACCCAATCTAAAAACAATCAGCAAGAAAAAAAGCAGAATTTACAACACCGTTACCAGCTGTAACTCATACGACGACGAAGCATAAAACTCAACCTTATAGGCGGGATTTCGCTAGACAACCGAACAGCATGGGGTCGCTCGCGTGTATGACCGCGGCTGGCGCTCGCTTTGGTACGTTCGCAGATCCCGTCATGCCCCGCCCCTGCCCCTCACCCCGCGCGTCTTGCCCTGTGATCTCCTGTGGCCCCACGCTTGTAGCGACGTGGTAGCGACTAAGTTTAAGTTAGTTTATGTTATTTCATGTATGTAATTATCATTATTACAATCATAAATAGTATTATGTTATTAAATATGATTATGAGCGCTGACATTACACAAAATCAAATCATTTTATTTAATTTCCGTAGGTTTAATGATTAGTAGGTATCTATGTATTATGAAAACGCTATCCGATGTTGTGTCATACTCATACTGTATGACTCATACAGTGGTCGCCGTTCTGCTGACATGAAATAGGTACTAGGTGTTATGATACCTATTAATTAGTACGACAGGAATCGTATCTGAGTTTTTATATATTGAAGAAATGTATTGCTATTGTTCGCAACCAACCGGGCTGTGCTAGTACAGTTAGTACCTATACTCATAGTTTGAGTTTTGTAATTGCAAATAACTTTAGCGTCGAAGTTTAATGAATGATCAAGTAAGTATGCATAGCATACCTAAACCTATTCAGAACGGAGTTTTATATTAGCGTCAACAACATTTCATCATGTGTTAAGGCAAGGAATAATAAAGACGAAGACTTGCCAATAAAACATTTACTTTTAAATAAGACAGTTATTACATTTACAATATGTATGTTAAGTCGACGGTGGTTGGTTGCGTAGTGCGTTCTCCCGCCAGCGATCTCCGCGCCGCCGCGCCTGCGGATTGCCTATACAGGCGGATCAGGCGTAAACATCCTCCGGGACGTTGAAAGCTTGATGTAGTTAGCTTTTAATATTCTCGTGGGGTAGTAAACGAAGCCTATTTACTGCTCTACGTAAGACCCCTTTTGATGTGGTTACATCAGCAACCCGGCTTACACCGTCCGCTCCTGGATAGAGGCGTGACACACGTCCAAGGCGCCATTGAAGTGGAGGCAGGTTGTCCTGTCACGGTCGCCAAATGTTAAGGCAAGGAATAATAAAGACGAAGACTTGCCAATAAAACATTTACTTTTAAATAAGACAGTTATTACATTTACAATATGTATGTTAAGTCGACGGTGGTTGGTTGCGCAGTGCGTTCTCCCGCCAGCGATGTCCGCGCCGCCGCGCCTGCGGATTGCCTATACACGCGGATCAGGCGTAAACATTATGGAATTTATTATGATTTCTATACAAAATGTTCTTGTGAGGGAAATATTGAAAAATCTTAAAAATTCTCCGTTTTCAGATTTTTTCCTTTGTTAATATTTGATCACCGACCTGGATGCCGAATTTCAACTTCCTGGGATATCTGGAAGTGGGTTAGCTTTTTGATCTATATGTCAGTGAGTCACTAAAAAAATCGCGATTTTTGGACGTTTATATCTTAATAACCCTTTGTTATGTATTTATGGAAATTAGGCTACTAGTTTGTATATTTGATATCAACAAATGAGCCAAATTTAGTTGGTTTATGTTGATTAGATTTTGAGTTATGATGGTGTAAAAAGTCGCTCCAAATGGTTCGTGTAATATACACATACGGTGCGCGCTCGCCGCCTTGGCTTGGCTTGACGCACTGCCGTGCGTCTTGATTTTCGATAAAATGCGAGTGACTAAGTACTACTCAGGTTTCCTCACGATGTGCTGCCTCACCATTAACAGCCATGATAAATTGACACATTGCTGTAGGCCCAACTCATCATTTGAACTCAGATTTTGCTTGATTTATCAAGGTTACCGGTGTGGATCATTTGTATTTGTATGTGTGTATTATTTATGTACCGTATGTGTGTATTATTTATGTACCGTATGTGTGTATTATTTATCTCAGAAGTCTATATTACATTTCTCTTTGGTCTAAATTCATCCGTTTACTATGTGTATGAATGTAATTATTCGTCTATTTAATTTGTCTACGTAAGCGTTCAAAAAAATATTACTTAAACTGTTCAGCCCAAAACTCAAAGTCGTCTTAAGAGACCCGCGAGAAATCAATCGGTTAGTTAGTTATATTCTTAGCTGATAGTACACAAATGTCATTTTTATTATATTGACCTTCTAGCTGAACCAGAAGGGCAAGCACGAGCGTGTTTAAACTAGATACCGCGTGGGACAAAGCAGCCATCAGCTAGGCTAGCACGAGCGGTGTTCAAACTAGTTATCGCGCGGGATAAAGCAGCCATCTCTTACGCACTTACTTAGTATCGTATACTGCCATCTCATTCTAACCGTTATCGTGTCGATAAAATAGTGCTCGTGCTTGCCCTACAGTTACGCACTTACTTAGTATCGTATACTGCCATCTCATTCTAACCGTTATCGTGTCGATAAAATAGTGCTCGTGCTTGCCCTGCTGCAGACGTTATTTTGTCATATAAATTATTTCACGGGGAATTCCTAGTCTATAATATAAAAATAAAATGCTAAGGGTGTATTACTGAGGAGTATAAAAACGTTAAAAACTATTCTCAGACGTAACGAATGTGTATTCAAAATTTCCTTTAAATTGTTTCAGCCGTTTCAGAGGAGTGTGGTGGCCAACGTGACACGTGAATTTTATATATTAGATGAATATATATGCTGTGTAGTGTCGGCTTAGAATAGCACTACCCCATTTCTTCCGGTGGGTGTACGTAAAAGGCGACTAACGGTATAGGGGCTTTAAAGAGATTTTTGGGCGATGCGGTTGGAGACCCATCACCAAGAACCTTTATTTCACCATCTAATCCCCACGTAACTTCCAAAAGTGGCTGAGGAATTTATAATTCCTTAGCTCTGGCTACCCCTTCTGGGGATTTATAGCTGTGAGTATATGTATGTATGTATGTATAATAAGACATTTATTTATTTATTTATTAAGGAGAAAAACAGAAATAGCAAAAAGAATATAAAATAACAACATATAGAACATAAGTAAATAAATTTTGGTATCTCCTCAACTTTTCTCACAGATAGGTAACAAAAACAATCAATACAAATACAATACAAAAACAATCAATACAAAAAAGTTATCATTACAGAAAAACAGAAATAAAATATGAAAAAGGATAACAACCACAAAGAACATAAATAGACAAAAGTAAATACACAACATTCTTAAGATAAATTCAAACAATAATTATAATAATTAATAACATACGCACACATTAAAGACTTTTTAAAATAAGTAAGAACATTTTCTTGCAGCGCGGCCTCGAAAAGCAGAATAAGTCTACATCCGTGAAATAAATATTATATGTATCGCACATCCTGCACAAAGGAGCCCTCTTACCTACATTGGTCCTGCTGACCCCTAGGGCGAATACATGTTTATTCCTTGTAGCGTGACTCGGAACACGTAAACTAAGTTTTGCCAGTAAGTCGGGGCAGTTGAATTGGGAAGAACATATACCCTGCAGAACTATTAAGTCAGCCAGGATACGACGGTCGTGCAAAGATATCATTTTGTATTCAATTAAGAGATCTCTATAAGACAGCCTAGGACACCGCATACGGAAATTTAGGGTGCGAAGGAACTTTTTCTGTATAAGCTCTAACCGTTTTTTATAGATTTCATATAGAGGATTCCAAACGACCGACGCATACTCTAAGTTTGAACGTACCAAAGATTGAAAAAGAGTTATGTATGTTTCAGCTTTCCTAAATTGCTTTGAGACTCTCAGTACAAAATCCAAGCATACGGTAGGCTTTGTTGATAATATACTCTACATGTTCATTGAACAACAGCTTCGAGTCAAATATTACGCCCAGATCGCGAATAGAAGTTACTCTATCTAGGTTACAGACACTAATTGTGTAAGTATTGTGAATGTTTTGAGATCTCCGTGAAAATGTGATTGTGACTTTGCATTTGTCAGTTGCTAGAAATATTTTATTATTTAAGCAATAATTATAAAATCTATCGAGATCTTCTTGCACTAATATACAGTCCTCAATGCATCTTATTTGCTTATAGATCTTAAGGTCATCGGCGTACAAAAGATAGTTAGTATGATGAAAACATTCACTTATATCGTTCAGGAAGATCACAAAAAGCAAAGGCCCTAAAATGGATCCCTGAGGGACTCCAGAGCTTATGGTAGAGACGTTCGAAATATAGCCGTTTAGTGTGACTGCCTGATGTCTGCGGCAGAGGTATGAGGAGAACCAACGAAGTAAATTTCCTTTTATGCCGTTAAAAGAAAGCTTTTTTAGCAGCAATAAGTGGTCAACCTTATCAAAAGCTTTGCGAAAGTCGGTATAAATAGAGTCCACAGGAATATTACGATCAAGAGATTCAAATATATAGTTGGAATATACTAGAAGATTTGAAATTGTTGACTTGGCCTTAACAAACCCATGTTGATTAACGTCTAAAGATCCCTCTATATACGAGTAACATCTAGCATGAACCAATTTTTCAAACCCCTTAGCTATTGCAGATAATATAGATATTGGACGATAATTATTAATCAAACTCCTAGCACCAGACTTGTAAATTGGTGTAACATAGGCTAGTTTCCAGATATCCGGAATCCTGCCTTCAGTAAGACTTAAATTAAATAATATAGATAGTGGCACATACAAATCTTTAGCTAGCAGTCTCAAAAAAATAGGGCTAATTTTGTCAGGCCCAGGACCTTTGTTACATTCCAAGGTAGATAACATTGTGTGGACTTCGCTTGTCGCTAATTGAATAGTTGGCAAATGCATGATAGGGTTACTCACGGAGGCCTCACCCTCGCTATCGTCAATATCATAGGCTTGGGGGGCGGAAGGCTCGAAGACGGAAAGGAAATAAGAAGAGAACATTTCACATATCTCTTTGGGGTCGCAGGAAGAATGATTTCCCTGTTTCATGCTTGAAGGGTATCCCGTATTCGTTTTCCTGAGTTTTGATGTATAGGCCCAAAACGCTTTAATGTTAGTTCTAGTTGCGTCCTCTACTCTACGTACATATTCGTTATGGCAACTAGTCAGTAAGCTTTTGACGTTTGTACGAAGGACAGCGAATCTACGATAATCGTACTGACGACCATATGTACGACATGATAGTCAAATGGGTAGAACACCCGCCCGAAAACAGAGGGGTGTGAGTTCAAATACCAAGTCGGGCCTACACCAATTTGTCTTTTCTAAAAAGTCATATGTGTGGTTTATTTATCATGGACAACATCGTGAGTAAACCCACATGGCTAAGTTGTACTTAGCTTTGTGACAGTGTATTCGTACAAAACGGCGATAGGCCTGCCCCCTATCACGTGAGTACACTGTCCATGCAAAACGTGGGTACCTTTCTCTGGACACTAGATGGCGGCGCTGCCATGTTAGTTCAGAAGTATTGGTACCTCTGCCAACCCCTTCAGGGATAAACGGCGTGAACGTTTATGTTATGTTATCATGTATGTTATAATAAGTCTCTGAAGAAGTAGTTCATAAATTCAAATAACCAAAGGGTATTTCCATGAAAATTATCCCAGATAGCGACTTATTAAAATTTAACTTGAGCAAGAAAACATCGATTCATTCGCAACATTAAAGTTACAATTTGATGCCCATAAGCAATCAACCGCGAGAGCCCAGTGAGAGGACCTCCGTTTCTCAAGCAGGAGACGCGAGTTCAAAGTCTTAATTGAGTCTACACTAATTTAACTTTTATGTGTCGTTTAAATCTTTTAACTAGAATGTTAAAGGTAGTACACACGATCGCCCACTGCGCCCGACTTACCAAGGGTAAGGAAGAATAAAAAGTTATTTTCAATTCAAATAATAAAACCTAGTCCATTTTATTATCATATTAATTTTGATAACAAATATATCAGCCGATAGCTTTCTAATTTTGGAGATAATAATATAAGGCGTGAAGTTGAGAGTAAGATATATAACGAGCTTTGTAGTGTTAGAATACCACTACCCCATTTTTTCCGGTAGGTGTACGAAAGAGGAGACTAACGGTATTTGGGGCTTTTAAGGTATCTTTACGCGATGCGGTTGGAGACCCATCACCAACAACCTTTATTTTACCATCTTTTCCCCACTCAACTTTCCAAAAGTGGCTGAGGAATTTGTTATTCCTCTGCTCTGGCTACCCCTTTTAGGGATTTATAGCCGTGAGTATATGCATGTGTTCTTTCCCTAGGCGTTGGCTTAGAATCTTATAAATTAAAAAAGAAAGTCGTGTTAGTTTCACTTACGAACGGGTAAACCGTTTTAGCTGGAAATTAGTGAAGGGATACTTTTCATAATGTTATTAAGAGAAAATATTTGTTTATACAATGTATTGGCTCCGCAACCGCTCAACCAATTTCAAAATTTTCCATTGGAGAAGCTAAAACTTAATATATCATCACGCTAAATATCATAGGTGTTCAAACATACATACATATATCTACGCCGTTAGTTCCCATGGCATACCTCTCTAGCTTCGTTTACATCCATCAATCTTTTCATACATGCTCTTTTATTCTTCATACTTCGGACTTGCTTTTGCCCTTTTAAGGGGAAAAATAACTAACACCATCAGTGCGAAGCAAGGGCAGACCACTAGTAGCACTATATTTCCCTTCTCATACACAGTCACTACGAAACAAGGGGCGTTTTATTGACGAAGGGGCGGTATGTTAATTATCACACTAATTAATAACAATTACTAAAAAAGATAGTAACAGGAATGTTAGACGGTTTGGGCACATAGAGAGGATGGCTGATAGTACATTGGTGAGAGAGATCTATAGAGCCAATTTGGAACGTAATGTTAGTAGAGAACGACTGCGGAAGACATTTGGGCCAAATAGAGAATGTGTTCAAAGAGACAGTATTCCGAAGTACGAAGAATAAAAGAGCATGTATGAAAAGATTGATGGATGTAAACGAAGCAAGAGAGGTTTGTCAGAAACGTACAAAGTGGCGATCGATAGTCTCTGCCTACCCAATGGGAACTTGCGGCATGAGTGTATGTATGTATGTAATAACAATTAAATTTTCGTTCCATTTTACCCCTCTCAGTATTTAAAATTCGCTAAAAACTGAATCTTTGGCTCCCCTTCGTTGTATTCATAGCTTCGCACCTAAGCATATATAGTTTATAAATAATTCAAATTACTTTTATTTCCAGTTGCAGTCCATATAATTATACATACATACACACACATACTCTAATGGCCATCTTACGCCGTTCGTTTCCCCATTGGGGTAGGCAGAGACAATCGATCATCCTATAAGCACGTTCCTGCACCTCCCGCGCTTCAAAAGTTATTTCTTACAAAGTGTTCTATTTGTTAAGATGATACAGTTTTATCGCTCAACCTCTAACTAAATACAAGTCGATATCCAAAAACATTGTATGACGTTTAAAATTAACTTTAATGATCATCTCAATACAATCAAACAAAAACAGGTTTTCTATAACTTGAAAAACTTACCGAGACAAAAAACCATACAGAACGATAACATCATAAATATTTAACTTCAAATATTGCACAAATCACAGTTTTTTAGCAACAAATTGTAAATTTGTCTTTGTTTTAATATAAAATAATTATTGATTACACTAAAATGGCTGATGCGTAGCTACATCTTGGGATTTCCAAGATAACTGTTCAAGTTTTTAATAACTTGGCCGATGTTGTAATACCAGGGTAGATGGTTTATTTATCTTTTTTCCTGTTATTGCATTCAGTTAAGCGGTCATTGCACGTGGCACAGTTAACTTAAGTTTATTGAGATTATCTTTCCGGGCTAAAGTTGATTGTACATACATATAGTTAATTTTGCATACATACTTACAAAGCTACTTTTGGATGTGTCGTGGGGAGGTAATTGTAAAATTAAATAAAAGATTGAAAGTATAGTCGTATATTTATAGTATACCGTGTAGTGTCGGTTTAGAATAGCACTACCCCATTTCTTCCGGTGGGTGTACATAAGAGGCGACTAACGGTATGGGGCTATTAAGGGATTTTTGGGCGATGCGGTTGGAGACCCATCACCAACAACCTTTATTTTTACTATCTTTTCCCCACTCAAATTTCCAAAAGTGGCTGAGGAATTTCTAATTCTTTAGCTCTGGCTACCCCTTCCTGGGATTTATAGCCGTGAGTATATGTATGTATGTACATTACAATCAACAGATTGTCAGGAAGAGATCGCAAAGTGATAAGACCAAAAATAAAGTGTTGGTGATGATGAGTCTCTAACTACATTGTCGAACGATCACTTAAAGGCCCCCTACCCTTTGTGAATTTCGAGGTTCTGATTAACCTTTTTGGGATGTATAGCTGTTAGTATGTGTTTAAGTTAATGTATAGGTATTTAATAAAAGAATTAATATCATACATACCTGATATCTACATACATACCCATGCATACATAAATCGATATTTATGTATGAAGTGTATATGATACTAGCTGACCCGACAGACTCTGTACTGTCAAAAGTATGGACTTTCACGTCGTCAAACTGAAATATTTAACTGACCCGTTGAGGGTCTCTGTCATGCGATGAGAAAAAAAGTGTTTTTCTTAATGTGCTCACAATTTTTTCACTTTATTAATTTTAAGTTAATAAGTATAGTAGTTTCGGCAGAGAATTGATTCTGAGTCTGTCAGTCAGTCTTGTCTTGCGCTTCATACACGCAAATTATATTATCTTCTAAGATGTTATAATTTAAATTAAGTGGTGTCAAGGACAATTTTGTTCACAATTAAATACTTTTAATCAACAAAACATTTATTTGAATAAGGATTAATATTATGTTGTTAAAACATTACGGCAAATAATTGTCAATAACGCAAATTTCGACCAAATTTTATTACCATAAAAATGATTATAGTGAGTCAATCTTAAATGATATATACTGTCTCGGACATTCTTTTAGATATTTTAAAGAGAAATAAATCTTTTACACATATTTTTTGGGTAACTTAAACCGTTTACGCAGCAAACACAACGGAAACCTTAAAATATGAATAATTATCCCCGTTTTTGCAACATATTTCGCTGATTCTTCACTCCTATTGGTCGCAGCGTGATGATATATAGCTAAAAACCTTCCTCAATAAATGGACTATTCAACACAAACATATATTAATTGGCCTAGACTTCGCTTTTGTAACATACCCTTTTTATATTATAAATCGATAAAGGACATCAAACTAAACAACTTTGCCCATGGAATGCCTATCTAAAATATTGTAATTTTCAAAATAAAATAATAATTAAAAATCGTCGTACCTAGTTCAAACTGAGAATGTATAGAATGAGATTCCTTGCTTCAGTGAAAATATGAAATAAAAAAAAACATTTGATCTATGGTGTAAACAAAAACATAACCTCTTTCGGTATTTTCCAGTTCAATCGCTCGCTTACCGGTTTATTTTCATGATATTATTTTTCAACGACGATCAATACAACTGGAAAATACAGAAAGAAGTTATATTTTTGTTTACAGAGCGAAAAGCATATATCAAATGTTTTTTTTTATTTTTTATTTTCACTGAAGCAAGGAATCTCATTGTATACATTCTCAGTTTGAACTAGGTACGACAATTTTTAATTATTATTATATTTTGAAAATTACAATATTTTAGATAGGCATTCCATGGGCAAAGTTGTTTAGTTTGATGTCCTTTATCGATTTATAATATAAAAAGGGTATGTTAAAAAAGCGAGGTCTAGGCCAATTTGATTCGGCAGTTCCTGAGATCCTAGCGTTCAAACAAACGCTTTAGCTTTATAATATTAGTATAGATATTTGTATAGTTAAAAACATAAAAACCGTTAATTATAAATAATATCTACTCTAAATCTTTCTGTAAGTTATGTATATCTAAATATCATTGGAGAGAATTGTCGCCTAGAAAAAAATCGCTTCACGTGATAAGACCGCACATTGTACTTCTATTTTATATAATGTAATGTTTCTAAATGGAGTTTTCAATTCTATTCTAAACTATCCTCCAAAACTTCATCAGCAGGGCAAGCACGAGCGGTGTCTAAACTGCGGTAAATAAAGCAGCCATCTCTTACGCACTTACTTAGTATCGTATGCTGCCATCTCATTCTAACCGTTACCGTGTCGATAAAATAGCGCTTGTGCTTGCCCTTCTGGTACGTGGCTGCTATTCCAACAACAATATCTGACTAATATCCCTAATTAAAGGTAATTAAGTTACACCTGGCAACACGTGTGGTGACCGCAAAACTCGCTCAAGGGACGAAATACGAGAATTGTGTAAGCGAATTAATGAATATTAAATTACATTTGTTTTTATTAGTTTTGAAGATTACTTAATTTATTAAAATTCGTGATAGCTTTGAGCGAGAACGACGTGTAAGGGGCAAATCCTGAGTCGGGCCCATTCTAGTTGTATACCGCATATACTCACGGCTATAAATCCCAAAAAGGGGTAGCTAGAGCTTAAGAGCTACAAACTCCTCAGCCACATTTGGAAGTTGATTGGGGAGACGAAGGTAGAAATCAAGTATCTTTGGCGATAGGCCTTCAACCGCATCGCCCAAAAGCCACTTAAAAAAGCTTCATACCCTATTACGACACCCGTGAGTAGAAAGGGGTAAAGACATTACAATCTGGCTCTAAGTCACATGTGTGGTAAATTTATCGAGCATGTTAACGGTGAGGACCAACATCATGAGGAAACCCACATTACTGAGTTGTACTAAGTCATGTGACAGAGTATTCTTACAAAGAGGAGGTAAGCCCTATCAAGTCAATGCACTGTCCGAGAAAAGCATGGATACTCTGAGCATCAGATTAACGCCACGTGACGTTCTGAAGTATTTATACTTATGCCACGCCTTTGGGAATAATGGGGCCGTGAATGTTGAGTTTAAGTTAAATTAAGAAAATTTTTATATGACTAGAGGCCCCGCTTAGTAAAAAAAACACTTCTCACAAAGGTAATTTTTTTATTTTCCTGCAAGGGTATGTATGAAAAGATTAATAAAAATAAATTGTACTTAAAAGGTTTGCCAGTATCGTTCAAAGCGATCGATAGTCTCTGCCTACTCCTATGGGAACTAACTACCTTTCTCACGTCTGAAGGTATGGGCAGTTTGTAGGGCATATATACATATATATATATATATACACTCACGGCGGTGATTATTAAATTTTTATTTTATTTTTTGTGTTCTTTCGTTTTTAGTAATAAATTATCTTATTCCAACTCAATGATTACACCGTGAATCTTCAATGGGGTGGCAGAGATAATGCTTCTGAACATCACTCATAATTTATGTCACCTGGTGTTCTGTACCCAAGTTTTATTGGGACAGGCATCTACTGAAAATTTTCATACTTTGTCCTCTCCCGTTTGTTAGATATTTAGTATTATTTTAAGGTTTATTCTAATATTATTTACATAATTATTTGCTGATTGATTTGTCTGTATAAATTTACTGAAGCGACAGTAACTAATTTGATGATTTCCGGTTGAGAACTGTGAAGTTAGATATATAAGTAGGATGTAAAGTGTTATTGAGGCAGTTGTTTGTCAGTCGGCGTATGGCAAAAGTGAGAATAAACAAAGTTAATTTCCAAGGGAGTTTTATTGGTGAATCCAACACGTTTTAGTCCCTTTTCCCAACCTCTACACAAATCATTAAGAATTCGGTATGGATAGTTTTATAAAAGATGCTTATTACTAAACCTGTCCTACTACTGTACTGTACTGTAAACTAAATTTGTCCTCCGTGGAATAATGAAAATATTACGAATACTGTTTTTAGGTCTAACGACATTACACCTAAAAGCATAACTATTTCCCAATTTCCCCATATTTTTACTGGCATAACCATAGCAAAGAGGTCACTTAGCATAATGTTTCAATGCGTAATTTTAGTACGTGTAGGTCATCATCATCATCAGCCTATAGACGTCCACTGCTGGACATAGGCCTCCCCCAATGATCTCCACAACGACCGGTCCTGTGCTGCTCTCATCCATCGGCTTCCCGCGACCTTGACCAAATCGTCAGTCTACCTTGTGGGAGGCCTACCCACACTGCGTCGTCCGGTACGTAGTCGCCACTCCAGAACCTTCGAGCCCCAACGGCCGTCGGTTCTGCGTGCAATGTGCCCTGTCCATTGCCACTTCAGTTTTGCAATTCATCGGGCTATGTCAGTGACCCCGGTTCTTCTACGGATCTCCTCGTTGCGGATTTGATCGCGTAGTGAAACTCCTAACATAGCCCTCTCTATTGCCCTTTGGGTGACTCGGAGCCTCCTAATGAGGTCCATTGTAAGATTCCACGTCTCTGTGCCGTAGGCCATGACTGGCAACACACATTGGTCAAAGACCTTTGTCTTGGGGACTCTGCGGAAATTTAGACGAGAAGATATGGCGCAGCTTCCCGAACGCTGCCCAGCCGAGCTGGATTCGACGGTTGACCTCATTCTCGAAGTTGGCTCTACCTAACCGGATAGTTTGTCCCAGGTATATATATTGGTCAACAACTTTGAGCGTAGAGTCTCCAAGTTCAACGGGAGTGGGTACAACATGACTATTCGACATGATTTTCGTCTTATCCATGTTCATCTTAAGACCCACTCTCTCAGACACTCTACTGAGATCATTGAGCATACATACATACATACATATACTCACGGCTATATTTCCCTAGAAGGGGTAACCAGAGCTAAGGAATTATAAATTCCTCAGCCACTTTTGGAAGTTGAGTGGGGAAAAGATGGTGAAAATCAACGTTTTTGGCGATGGGTCTCCAACCGCATCGCCCAAAAATCCAATGAAAAGCCCCAATACCCTTAGTCGCCTCTTACGACACCCATCGGTAGAAAGGGGTAGCGACATTCTAAGCCGGCACTACACGGCAAGCAGATCATTGAGCATTTTACTCAAATCCTCCGTAGTTTCAGCCATAACTACAATATCATCAGCAAATCGAAGATGCATGGTGCACTCGCCGTCGATGTTGATGCCGAGTCCTTCCCAGTCCAGAAGCCTAAAGACTTCTTCCAATGCAGCAGTAAACAGTTTCGGAAAAATCACATCTCCCTGTCTCACTCCTCGTTGCAATTGGATAGGATTCGTATTCTGGTCCTGAAGTTGGACCGACATAGTGGCGTTTTCATACAAACACTTAAACACCTCGATGTACCTGTAGTCAATATGGCACCTCTGCAAAGATTCAAGTGTAGCCCATCGTTCCATCGAATCAAAGGCTTTTTCATAGTCCACGAGCCCTAGACATAATGGCAGATTATACTCCTCGGTCTTCTGTATAATCTGGCGTAGGGTGTGGATATGGTCTATGGTACCAAAGCCTTTTCGGAAACCAGCATGTTCGGAGGCTGAAAGTCGTCAAACCTCCGAGAAAGACGATTCGTAATAACTCTCGAAAAGAGTTTGTAGACATGGCTCAGAAGCGATATTGGCCTGTAATTCTTTAAGAGGGTATTATCACCCTTCTTAAAGAATAGCACTACCACACTTCAGTTCCATGTCTCAGGCGTGGATCCCGTGTGTAGAACAGTATGAAATAACTTTTGAAGGGCCTTAAGGATCGGTTTTCCACCCGCCTTCAAAAGTTCTGCCCTAATTCCGTCCTCTTCCGCTGCTTTGTTGTTTGTCAACTGTTTGAGAGCCATATTAATCTCGTAGAGGCTGACGTCCGGGATATCTTCGGTATAGTGTCGGGTTAATCTGGCTCTTGGGTCACTCGCCAGTTCAGTAGCAGGTCTTTGCGCTAACGTGTACAACTGCCCATAAAACTTTTCGACTACTCTCAGAACCTCCGCCTTGGAAGATAAAATTCTGCATCGTCAGTCTTCAGTCTCATTAACTGGCTCTGCCCGATAGACTGGTCTCTTGCGCATACCTTGGAGCCCTTGTTTTGCTCAATAAAAGTTTTGATTCGCTCGGTGTTGCCTCAGATCGCCTTTTAGACACTTTCAGATCTGCCTATTAAGTTGCCGGTATTTAGCCGCGTCATCTGAAGACTGCACGATTAAATTTCGTCTTTTTTCCATGAGCTGGAGAGTTTGGTCAGAGAGTTCGTTTGGTTTTATTACCACGTTAAGTCTTGAAGAACTTCGACCCAACCTGTTGAACAGTTTCCACGATTTTGCTACGGAAATCATCCACATCCACGCAATCTCCGAGGCATTCGAAACGGTTTTGAAGTTCGAGTTGAAAGGTCTCAGGATCTTGGATTTGGACTGGTGTTGGACGGAGCGTAGACTTCATCAGCCGACGTCGTTCGACCTTTGTATTGATATTTAATGTGCCTCTTACCATTCGATGATCGCTTCCGGTCTTAACCGCACTGATCACATAGACATCATTAAAGATATGCTTTTTGGACGACATGATAAAATCTAATTTAAATCTTTTTGTTCATGAAAACCTCATGTGGGGATTATCTATACTTATAATAAATCTGTAGAGAGGTCAATTCTGTACATGAAATATATTTTCAAAATAACCATCAGGTAGTGATTAGGGATCGATACTGATGCCAAAAATGCAATCAGTAAAATTTTTGTCTGTCTGTCTGTCTGTCTGTCTGTCTGTCTGTCTGTCGGTTTGTATGTTCCTTATGGAAACAAAAACTACTTGACGGATTTTAACGAAACTTGGTACAATTATTTTTCATACACCTGCGCAGGTTTTTGTATACTTTCCAGCTGAGAAGTAAAGGGGAATTTTGGGAAAACGGGAGAAGTTACTCCATTTTTTAAGCTTCCGTCGCGTGTGCAGCCTCAATGGTTAAACTTACATAGAAATCATGTGTGACGGAAATATTCTTCATAAAATTATCTAAAAAAAATCCTCAGCAGTTTATGTCTATCTTTTACGGTTGACTAACAATAACACGTGTAATACCTGATATATTCTGATTATATATGTTTACTCTTACGTTTGCAAACGTCTCACTCATCCCAAATTTAAAAAAGGTAACATTATTACCTATTCAATAAAAAAAGAATCATAGAAATCGGTAGACAAACATTGAAATTATATATAAAATAAGCCATCGCGCCCGTGATCAAAACCAAATCTTTACTAATTTACATATAACATACTAGATTAATAACGTAATGATTTATTATTTAGATTGTTATAAATACTTCATAGCGTTTTTATTCCAAAATTTGCTATTAAACGGAAATACTGAACCGTTCATCAAAGCGCATTTAAAATCACAAAACTACACTGTTTAGAGAAAGCTATAAATTTAATAAATTGAAAACATTGCGCTGAATTTCACAATGCTTGAGCAGTGACTGAAGAAACCTCAGATATTTAAAAAACAACGCTACCCGTGCGAAGCTGGGACGATCCACTATTACTAATAAATAAAGAATAAATTAAGGAAAGAAAAATTTCGACACAGGCGGGAATCGAAACCGCGACCTCGGGTATACGCCCCGACGCTCTGCCAATTACTTGATTAATTAATTGCCACTACTTAAACGTGTAAAAGAAATAAAGGATAGAAGAATTTCGCGCTGGCAGCCGTTGACACGGTGGCTCAATTGGCAGAGCATTGGGGCGTATACCCGAGGTCGCGGGTTCGATTCCCGCCTGTGTCGAAACTTTTCTTTCCTTTATTTATTAGTAATGATAATCTCTATCTCATTCTTCGTAACACCGTTAGGACTCATCCATGTCCATTTCCGCTGTTCTTGTTTTCCGAAGAAGGAGTTCATACTAAAAAGGCCCTCCTTCTCCATAAAACCAGCTATCATATGGCCTCAGGCGTTACGTCTCCCAAATCCAAACCTCCCTACCCTCAACTCATTGCCGTTTCGTTTGCCTAGTATTGCGTTAAAGTCCCCCATAACAATGGTGAAGTGAGTTTTGGACGAATTCATGGCTCGGGATATATATCATGGGATATCCTCATACATATTCTCCACCTCATCGTCGGAGTGTGTCGAGGTCGGTGCGTAAACTTTCTCTGGCACCACGACAATGCGGCGCCGCACACGTCTGCCAGAACACTAGACTTTATCAACTCGAATAATGTGTCAATTCTCCATCACCCGCCATACCCGCAACAATTGTAATTCTAAACTTCTGGCTACCGCTTTTTGCGATTTAAGGCCGTGATATAAATCATTTACACTACATTTACTTCGTGTCTAAACCAACTTTTTGATTTTGAAAATTCGCAATTCATTATCGTTTTTTTTACGACATCACTAGCAGCCATGAGATTACAAGTTTCCTAAATTATAAATTCAAAAGTCGGTTAACTCGTCAAAAATCATCCGCAGATTTAATTATCTTGAGGTAAGTCGGATATCTAATAAGTTTCCCAAAAACTACCAGGATGAAAGATGCATATTCGCATGTTGTTTGACGGATCCCTAGGATACTTGTCTTGTGAGTTTACGAGTTTGATAATTTTCCTGCGACATAAAAACGCCGCCGGTGTGATAAGTGAGATAAAACACAAGGGTGGTTGTGGTTGACATGTTGACATTGTTGACATAATACACTTCTTGGTCAATACTTAGGATTGTAGAATTGATTGAATCAATCAATCACTAACTTTTCATGTTTACTGTACTTTATTTTTGTCAGGTAATAAATCAATACTGCAATAATTTGTCTGTATTGTATTGGATTGCAATTCAATGCAACACCATATTTTGATAACTCTCAAAGTTGTTATTACCAACAAGTTTTAATTTGAAATATGTAAACAAACAAAGAATAATGGAGCAAGAGGTTGAAGCTACTCCATCTCCATCTTCTAGAATTAGAATTAAGTCATTTTTGCGTTGTGCATTCATCATAGTATTGGGTAAGTAAAAATATGGTCCTCCATTACACATTTACTCCACTAATGTAACACACTTTTCTATTAAAATCGATATTTTATACCGCTGATTGATATGTCCTTAAGAAACCTAAAGTTTCTTCAAAACCTCTTTGATATTTTTATTGAAAATACAAGAGAGAATCTCTTATACATAAAACATATATATAAAACATACATATCTTATACATATATATAAAACATATATACATATACTCAAATCCCTAGAAGTGGTAGCCAGAGATTTAGAATAAGAACCACTTTTGGAAATTAAGTGGGGAAAAAGATTATAAAATAGAGGTTGTTGGTGATAGGTCTCCGAACCCCATCGCCCAACAAATTCTTTATAAGCCCCAATACCCTTATTTGCCCCTTAAGAACACCCAAGGGTGGAAATGGTTTAGTGCTATTCTAAGCCAATATTACACATCATGAATTCTTAAAAAATTATAATAAAGTTGGTGATATTATCAAAATATCCACTTTTGACGGTAAAACCTTATGAAGATTGTAAATAATTCAAAAAATGGTCTATAATGATATTATGTAGAGAACAGATGCTTTTGTGTCTTTGTATGTTTTCAATGAATAGACTCCAAAACTACCTCTGAGACTACTACTAGACTGACTCCGTGGTCTCACGGTGAAGCGCTTGGTTTCAAGTATGGAGGTCTCTGGTTTGATCCCCAGGGGGTGGAAACCTTACAATTTGTAAGATTTAACCTAGTGTGGAAGGATATTGCAGGCTTGAATCACCTGATTATCTGAAAATTAAGATGATTCCGTGCTTCGGAGGGCACATGAAGCCGTCGGTCCCGGCTACCATTACAGTAGAAGTCATTAGTCTGCCAACCCGCAATTAGCCAGCGTGGTGGACTATGGCCAATCGCCCTATATAGGGTAGGCTCGAGCCCCTTGGTGGGGACATATGGGCTCTGATCAAGTGAAGGTTTTGCTTTATTATTATGTTTTGTGGTTCAGTCTAATGTCCAGTCAATCAGTGTCTGAAAGGGTCCTCATGGCTTTGCATGATGCTATTCTTGTTCCTATGATTATATATGGCAGCAAATGTTGGATGTGGCTGGGTTGTCAGGATCTTACAATGGAGCGATTGATAGCCTCTGCCCACCCAAATGGAAATGAATGCTGGGAGTATATGTGTGTATGTTATTAAACAGTCAGATAATTTAAAAAGGTAAATGTCCTTCATTATTAAATTAATGCAAATGTATATGGACAGACATTTTAATTCATTAAATAGTAAATCAAATATGCGATATCATGGAAAATACTTATTTAAGAAATCTATCTTGAAAGCTAAGCTGTGTAGTGCCGGCTTAGAATAGCACTACCCCATTTCTTCCGGTGGGTGTACGTAAGAGGCGACTAACGGTATTGGGGCTATAAGAGATTTTTGGGCGATGCGGTAGGAGACCCATCACCAACAACCTTAATTTCACCATCTTTTCCCCACGCAACTTCCAAAAGAGGCTAAGGAATTTCTAATTCCCTAGCTCTGGCTACCCCTTCAAGGGATTTATAGCCGTGAGTATTGTATGTATGTATGTATGTATCTTGAATGACTTGCGAATTTTTAACACACATACTGACACTACTAGTATCCTATTAGTACGGGTATACTAAGTTATTATCGCCCGATTTCTGAATTGAGTATTCCAGCTGAGAACAACTTAAGTATCGTTCTGTCGCATTGAAATCTTAACAACTGAATGAGACAAAACGATACTTAAGTCGTTCTCAGCTGGAATACTCAATTCAGAAATCGGCAGTATATCAACCAAATTAAAAAACATTATTGAGATGTTTGTGGCGAAATATTATTACAAAAAATTATATGATTGCAATTTATGAAAAGATTTCATGTTTCAAAATTGCTTTTTAACATAGATTTTTATAAGTATACATAGTTGTTTTTTTTTATCTAAATTAATAGTAACATACATACATACATATACTCACGGCTATAAATCCCTAGATGGAGTAGCCAGAGCTAAGGAATTAGAAATTCCTCAGCCACTTTTGGAAAGTTAAGTGAGGAAAAGATGGTAAAATAATGGTTGTTGGTGATGGGTCTCCAACCGCATCGCCCAAAAAACCCTTAAAAGCCCCAATACCGTTAGTCGCCTCTTACGTACACCCACCGGAAGAAATGGGGTAGTGCTATTCTAAACCGACACTACACAGCAAAAATAATAGTAATAGTAAAATTGATAGTAACATTAATATGAATGTAGTTTTATGGTTATATATCTATGTTGTGCCAGCTTAAAATAGATTGAACTTAAATGTTTTTACCATGTACCCCTGGGTGGTTGGCAGAGGTATTAAAATTTCTTAACACCAGGTGACAAGAATATCAAACAAGAACTCATGTTTAGCTTAGCCAGTGGTCTCATGATATAGAGTTGAGGCCTATCGCCGTTTTGTACAAAACTCTTTCACACCTGTACTACTTAGTCGTGTGGGTTTTCTCACGATGTTTTCCCTGATTAAACACACATAAAACTTTAAACTCTTTTTGCTGTGTAGTGTCGGCTTAGAATAGCACTACCCCATTTCTCCCGGTGGGTGTACGTAAAAGGCGACTAACGGTATTGGGGCTTTTAAGGGATTTTTGGGCGATGCGGTTGGAGACCCATCACCAAGAACATTCATTTCACCATCTATTCCCCATGCACCTTCCAAAAGATTAGGGCATCTTTTTAGGGAAAGCTTAGGGTATCTTTTTAAGTAGATAAAAAAAACTTTGTGTAGTGTCTGCTTAGAATGGCACTAACCCATTAATATCTTTATTCATACATTTTATATAATTTTTAGGTCTATATCGTATATATGTGTATTTTTAGTATAAATATATATGTACATAAATGTAGAATATGGTTTTGTGCTTATATGTCGGTGAAGGATTAGAAAGATGTCATAAAGTTAACATGTCGTGTTCTTTTTTAGTTTTATTTTTATTATTAGTTTTCGATCTGTGTTTCAATGGTTAAATGTTTTGTTTTTTAGTTTAGGTTTTATCCTATTTTATATATTTTCAAGGGTCCCGGCTGAAACTCAGCGTGCATTAAAGGTAAAACTCTAGTGTACATATGCTGAGTCGGCGCCTTTTTTGGCTCTCATTGTGTGTAATTTGTGCGATTGTTGTATTTACATGTTGTATCATATGAGGGACTGAATAAAGTTTTTTTTACTTCACTTCCCATGGATGTTTTTTATTCATTATCATTGACTAAAATTTAAATATGTATTTTGTATGTCAAGAAACTTGAGGAAACGTGATGCTTCCTACAATATTGTAACATATTTGGTATGCCATGTTTCATGCAAATAAGCGATTTTATTTCATTGATGAATTATATATGTGGATGACTAGGAGTAGTAAATATATATTGGTGTTTTGGTTGCCGTGTAGAGTACAAATTGTCAACTAAATATGGGCCTTATCGGTTTATCACCACACCGCACTACATCCATACGAACTGATACGAACACACACGACATGACGCAAAGATAAAGATAGAGCGATGGGCTCGTATAGTCTGTCTCTGTCACTTAAACATGTCAGATTTCAAGGATAAAATGGCCGAAATTAATAATATTTTGCTTGTAAATATATTTTTGGTGTACTTACGCATGAAACGTGATTCCCTGTGATTTGTTTTTACGCCTTGAATGATTTGTGCACTGAATAAAGGCACAGCCAGGCATTTTAAGCGCGAATTGTATGAAAATTTTAATTTCGATGTCAAAGATTATGTCAGCTCGTCGAGTTGAAGTATCGTAGCGGACTAAACTCGACTGAAGCAAACCAAGTACATTGTACTCAGTTTAGTAGGACCGCGCGCGGGCAGAGGTTGCCGCATCTTCTTCTTATTCTTTTTATCTAAGTGTAGAGCCGGCTTTGAATGTCACTGCCTCTTTCAACCCACGGGTGTCGTAAGAGGCGACTAAGGGTATGGGGCTTTTAAGCAGTTTTTGGTCGATGCAGTTTGAGACCCATCAGCAACGATACTTTGTTTCTACCATCTTCTCCCCTATCAAATGTGGCTAAAGAAAGGTTGTTGAAAAAGGTTGGCTGGAAGAGATCGCTTTTAGCGATAAGACCGCCAATTGTACCTCACTGTAAACTGTTTGATCATATTATTATTTTTGTAAATTTGTGTTTGATGTGCAATAAAGAGTTATTCTATTCTATTCCAAAGAGTTTCTAGCTCTGAAGCTCTGGCTACCCCTTTTTGGCATTTATAACCGTGAGTATGGTGTCTTGTTCTACTAATGCTCATGAATTTAATTCTTTTGTTACAGCATGCAGCATAGGCTGGTTATACCGCTGCCATGTCCGAAACCTCTTCGAGAAGGATCGCCATTTCTCGCATCTTTCCGAACTCGAACGCGAGATGTCGCTACGTACGGAGATGGGGTTCTACTATTCTTACTACAAAACTGTGGTTGAGACGCCTCAGTACTTCCCAGCGATCACCAAACTGATGTATGACGGTGTTGTCGAGTATCCAACGGAGGTTAACGCTTTGAATCGGTTTAATATATATCCTGAGGTGAGTGGAAATTATATTATTCTTCGATCATATATACCAAAGATACACCAACACAGTACGAAAAACGGCCCGGCTAAACAGTGCTTTTTTATATGGTAAGCACTGTTTCACTGACAGTCGCGTGCTGGATCTTGCAATAAATAATAGGTCTTAAGGGCCTCCCCGCGTTTTGCAGCTATTGCGCTCACTCTTACGTCAAATTTACTGAGAATGACAGGTATGGAAAAAACGCGCGCGCAGGATAAATGTAGTTTATTTAGTTTTATTGAATAACTATAACGTTTAAATGAAAAGTGAAACATCAAAGTTACAGATCTTAAAGCTACGCGTATATAGACACATAATGAGTTCACATGTATGTTATGCCAGTGGAGCCTATACGGTTTTTATGAAAACAAAGCATGTTCCAATTAAATTTTTTTCATCATATTTTTCAACAAATTATTAAAATGTTAAACATCAAATTTTAACACCATGAACTAATCACCAACATATATTTTATTCATGTTCATGTCATATCAATATCATCAAATCAGACTTTATAGAATTTCCAAACAATCAATATCAACCTATTTTTCCGTGGACGCCCTTAAGAAAATGCGGTAAGGTCGATAATTGAAGCAAAATAAATATTTAATTGTCAAACAGTCTTGTCATTCCGGCGGTCAACTTTTGTGCATTGAATTTGTATGGAGTGCGGCATCTGTGGTATATATGATCGAAGATAATATTATGTATTTTGGTAAATTGAACTGCTATATGAAAATTTTAAACGTTTTCTTTTATATTATGGTTAATTAGTCCAGTTTTATGTTTTTTTAAGCTTTAATACTAGTTCTTTTTACTTCGGACTTTCGCTTTTGTAGAATCATTTGTACTTTTTCTTCCTTTCTCACTCGTTCTCTTTCTATTCTGACTTCCTATTTAAATTTTTATGAGTGACGTCACAAAATTGTACGTGATGCACTCATTTCCATTGCATTTTATCGAAAGCCGATGTTGCTGGTACGCATAACTATTACACAAAAAATTAAGTATTTTACGCCACCGTCTGCCACGAGTTTTTGCGTCTAGTATAGTTTTTTAGTTTAAAGGCAGTTTATTTTAGGTTGCAAATTATTATCGTCATCAAGATGCTTAAGAAAGAGTGAAGCGATTCTATTTGTTCTTTAATAACACATTATTCTTGCACTCTTACAGTCCACTTTACTGTTACGTCCCGGTCTTTTCTCTTATATATTTTTATGAAAAACTAACTTAAATCCTTCCAAACCAGGTATTAGTCGGCACGCTATACCGCTACCTACTCCCGCTAATAAACTCATCTCGCGAATGTCACACCGTAGACCGGGGACCCGACCTGCAACAAGTGACCAGCTGCAACGGTCTCGGGGAGCCGATGGTCTTCTATTTGGAAGCCGTTTGGATATGGGCGGGACTCACTCTCGCTGCGATTATGCTGTATGGCACTGTTTTGAGGTGAGAATACATAGTTATAATAATAATTTATTTATTTAATAAAGTAACATAGACTCATTATGTTAGTAGTACTTATTTTTAAGATGTTAGTAGGTCTACAAAAAAATAATAATAATTATAATACGCTGTCACGCTACTCTCGCCCGTCAGTTCCAAATCGCCCTCGAGAGTGGGACGCTCCCGAACTTCTTAACTACTGGGGTCACTCATTTAGCTCCAAAGAGCGATGCTACCGCGGATCCATCCCAATACCGCCCCATTACTTGTCTTTGTACAATTTACAAGACCTTGACATCCGTTCTGAGCTCCAAGATTACTCAACACATTGTTGATAACAATGTGATCTCTGGAGCTCAGAACGGATGTAGGGGCGGTAGTCGCGGTAGCAAGGAGCTGCTCCTCATCGATGCGGTCGTAGGCCAACTGGTCAAACGCAACCGTCGGAACTTCTCCGCTGGCTGGATAGACTACAGGAAGGCGTTCGATTCGGTACCTCATACATGGCTCATGAGGGTCCTCGAGCTGTACAAAATTGATAGTGCAGTTCGACACTTCCTCGGGCAGTGTATGGGGTGCTGGAGAACGATCCTGAGTTTAGACGGTCAGCGGATGACGGTCGCGGATGACCAAATTGAATAAGGCGAGGAATTTTCCAGGGCGATTGCCTGAGTCCAGTTTGGTTTTGCTTGGCCCTGAATCCTCTAAGTACACTCTTGGAGAATTCGGGGACAGGCTTTCAGTTTCGGAGAGGCGGACCACGCTTGCCTCATCTCCTCTACATGGATGACCTGAAGCTTTACGCCCCCACGGCTGACAGATTGGCGGAGCTACTGACGATCACTAATGATTTCAGTGGTTCCGTCAAGATGGAGCTCGGGGTCGATAAGTGTGCGGTCATTCGTGTCGAGAAGGGGCATGTCGTGAACTCTGATGGTGTCGATGTCGGCACCAATCATTTGAGGGCACTCTCCGAGGCTGAAACATACCGGTATCTGGGCATGTCACAAACCATCGGTGTGAAGGTGGCAGACATGAAACAGGGTGTTTGCGAGGAGTTTTATGAACGCCTGAAAAGTGTGCTTAATAGCTACTTGTCAGGCGTTAATAAGATCCGAGCCATTAACTCCTGGGTCATGCCTGTACTGATGTACACGTTTGGCGTGCTCAGATGGACTCAGACCGAACTCGACGCTCTGGACAGACGAGTCCGCACGACGATGACCTCTCATCGAATGCATCATCCGAGATCGTCGGTTATGAGATTGTATATCCCGCGGAAGTGTGGTGGTCGAGGCCTCTTGAGTGCCAAAACCATGCACAACCGCGAGGTATGCAACCTCAGAAACTATTCTTTGACGATGACGGATGATAGTATTCGGGGAGAGGTGGTCGCTAGTGATAAAGGACTGACTCCCTTATCGTTGGCCTCACAGGATTGGCGAAACCCGGAGGTACTTAGCACCTCTGATCGGGAGTCCGTATGGAAAGAGAAGGAGCTGCACGGGAGGTTTTACAAGGTACTTCACGAACCTTTCGTGGCCCGTAAAGCCTCCCTGCATTGGCTGCGTTTCGGGGACCTTTTTGGGGAAACCGAAGGTTTTGTCTGTGCAATACAGGACCAGGTTATCAAGACGCGGAACTATCGGAAATACATCCTAAAGGACGGTACCACAGACATCTGTCGAGCATGTGGCCGTCCCGGAGAGTCACTTAGGCATGTTATTTCCGGTTGTTCGGCTCTTGCTAACACTGAGTACTTGCACAGGCACAACCAAGCAGCCAAAATCCTGCATCAGGAGCTCGCTCTAAAATACGGACTCTTGCAACAGAGGCTGCCGTATTACAAGTATCTGCCGGAGCCAATCCTAGAAAACGACCGTGCCAAAATCTATTGGGACCGATCTGTTATCACGGACAGGACTATTCTAGCGAATAAGCCTGATATCGTGGTATGGGATCGGTCGCAGTCGAGGGTGTTTCTAGTGGATGTCACTATCCCTCATGACGAGGGTCTCGTGAAAGCCGAAACCGAGAAGCGTCGGAAATATCTCGATCTGGCTCACGAGATCACCGACATGTGGGGTGTGACTTCGACAGAAATAATCCCAATTGTTTTGTCCGCGAACGGGTTAATTCCAACCAGTCTCGCGACCAACTTGAGGCGGTTGGATTTCTGTGGCGTGACGGTTCCAGCACAAATGCAGAAAGCGGTGCTGCTCGATACGGCTCGCATCGTCCGTCGGTTCTTGAACCTGACTCCCTGACCCCGACCGACTGCGCTTTTGTCGGGGAGTACCGCCTCTCCCATTTAAAATTTATATTTTCATTTTCGGCCATGGGAGAGGCGAGAAACAAAAATGTTTTCCGAAATAATAATAATAATAATAAAAAAGTATAAAAATAAAAAATTAAATTAAATTACCTAATTAACTAACACTCGGATCAATGTCACGGTATACCAGTCGATACAGCGTAACAATGACCCAAGTACCGACAATCTAACCGATCAGCTATAATATTTAGAATGCTGTTGGCGCTGCCCCGCACCCGCCGCACCAGAGACGCGCATCGTTTCCGCATTGTCGCGTAAAAACAATCTACTCTCGCGTCCGCGAACATCCCTGATGCGCTACAGAACCGTGGCAGCCCCAACAGCTGTCTAAACGCATTGTTATATTGTACTCGGAGAGCGCTATACGAGCTTTGAGTATATCTCGCCCACAGGCTGCACGTGTAAAATGATGTGCAGTATGCTCTAAAGAGCGTAAGCTTAACCTGTACCGAACCACGCGCAAACCTGCGCGCAAACCTGCGCGCCAGCATATTCACTCTCACCGACAACGCTCTCCTTTCCCTTTCAATGTCCTCATCATCTTTGAGGTCGGGCGTCACGTGCCTCTGGCAACGATAGCAAATTTCCCCACCGCCGTCTTAGGGTTCTATTAGTGATCACAATAGGGGAATATGACATGAGACAGGTCACAAATAAACATATTCAGGAAGTATCATTACCTAAAAAATCGCTCGTCTAATGAAGGACTACGGAAGATTGAAAAAATACACTCGAGTGAGTGGTGAATTTCACGATTATTTTTTGTTTGATGGAAAGTAGTTATGTTGAACTAAAATTAACATATTGAGTCGTGTAACATGGAGATACCATGGGAGGGTCAAAATTAACTGACAGCCCTTCATTAATGTCAGTATGTGTTTAGAGTGCCAATTTTTTTATTGGAAAGTGCATTCAGATGATAGGGTCGAATCCCTCAGAGAGCATTTCTTAGTCTGTATTTTTTTAATATGTGTATTTATTATTAAATGTATCGCAGAGTTAGTATATCCAGGTCATACGTACTTGTTCTGTATAGTTATACATACATACATATACTCACGGCTATAAATCCCTAGAAGGGGTAGCCATAGCTAAGGAATTAGACATTCCTCAGCCACTTTTGGAAGTTGCGTGGGGAAAAGATGGTAAAATAAAGGTTGTTGTTGATGGGTCTCCAACCGCATCGCCCAAAAATCCCTTAAAAAGCCCCAATACCGTTAGTCGCCTCTTAGTACACCCACCGGAAGAAATGGGGTAGTGCTATTCTAAGCCGTCACTACACAGCTTATCTTAATAATGTACTTTTATTTACAGTCAAACCATCTTGGGCGGTATATTCGCCGTACAACAATACATGATGAACCACCACAACTGCACCAGGGTCATGTGGGCCCCTAACGAAAGGGAGAATATGGCCCAGCCCCTACTTTTGCTGCAGATGTGCATGGTCACGTATGTGCTGAGGATGGACCCGAAAAAATATAAAAATTATCTTCCTATATTGGTTAGTAACCCCTTTTTTGATGACAGATGTTTTTTTATTTATGCTGTGAAGTGTCGGATAAGAATAGCACTACCCAATTTCTTTCTGTGGGTGATAGTAAGAGGTAACTTAGGGGCTATTTAAGTGATTTTGGGTGGACCCATCACCAAAACATTGATTTTACAATCCTTTCCCCACTCAACTTCCAAATACCTGAGAAATTTCTTATTCTTAAGCTCTGGCTACCCTCTTTGCGATTTATAGCCGCGAGTATATGTATGTAAATTTTCCGAAAGTGTTTTGTACTTTGCATACATACATACATATACTCCCGGCTATAAATCCCTAGAAGGGGTAGCCAGAGCTAAGGAATTAAAAATTCCTCAGCCACATTTGGAAAATTGAGTGGGGAAAGGATGGTAAAGTAAAGGTTGTTGGTGATGGGTCTCCAACAGCATCGCCCAAAAAGCCCTTAAAAGCCCCAATACCGTTAGTCGCCTCTTACGTACACCCATCGGTAGAAACGGGGTAGTGCTATTCTAAGCCGGCATTACACGGCAACTTTTGTACTTTGGTAAAGTATAATATGCAATAGCCTTATTTGTTCATGAATAGTGGGGACTTAAAGGTTAAGTAATTGTAGGGCGATGTGCCTGAAGACACATACATACATATATATATGTATGTATGTACATATATACTCACGGCCATAAATCCCAAAAATAAGGTAGCCAGAGCTTCAGAGGTAGTAACTCCTCAGCCACATTTCGAAGTTGATAGGGGACAAGATGGTAGTAATAAAGTATCATTGGTGATGGGTCTCCAATCGCCCAAAAACTACTTAAAAAAGCCCCATACCCTTAGTCGCCTCTTACACCTGTGGGTAGAAAGGGGTAGTGGCATTCTAAGCCGGCAACAATAAATCATAAATCTTTATTTAAAGCTACAGGGCTCATATTGTTAGTAACAAGACTTATCAACTGTGCTAGATAGCTTAAAAATACAAATTTTACCTAACTATTATATTTACATAATTTGAATGTTTTTGTGCATGAAAATCTCATGTGGGGATTATTTCAAATAAGTAAAAGATAAATAAAGGAAAGAAAAATTTCGACACAGGCGGGGATCGAACCCGCGACCTCGGGTATACGTCCCGACGCTCTGCCAATTGAGCTACCGTGTCAATGGCTGCCAGCGCGAAATTCTTCTATCCTTTGTTTGTTTTATACTTTTAAGTAGTGTTTGCGTTCCCTACCTCCGATTTTTTTACAAATTCGGAAGGCCACTCCACTTGTCTACCTTTTCAGATTTTTCTTTCCTTTATTTATTACTAGCTGACCCGACAGACTTCGTACTGTCAAATTTGCTTATGACAAAGCTTCAGGCGTTTTTTAAATTAATTTAATAAAACCTCAAAAATTGTAGCCTATGTGTTATTCTGATGTATAAGCTATATTGTGGTAAAGTTTCATTCAAATCCATTCAGTAGTTTTTACGTGAAAGAGTAACAAACATCCATACATCCATACTTACAAACTTTCGCCTTTATAATATTAATAGGATTAAATTTACATTGGAGGCTAATATATATATTTTTTATTTTCAGGTGGCGATATTGTTTCTCAACCTGTTCTGCCTCCTGTTTTGGCAATTCTCCCAATTCATCTTTTTGACCCAAGTCGCTATATTATACTTTATGGAACAACTCAGAATAATCGACTTGACAAAATTCTGTGTACTGCTCTACTGTCATGTATGCGGCCTTCATCTAGCTGTCTTGTTCCTTCAAGGAAATGATATGCTCAAGACATCTATATACACTTCGTTTTTCATAGTAGTCTACGTCCAGACGCTTTTATTTGGATCGTTGCGACTAAAAATTAAAACAAGACGAGATCTCCTTCTAGAAGCTCTCTTAGTTATCTTTAGAACAGGAACAATAATGGTTTCATCTTTCGCTCTAAAGCAAATGATAAGTCATTTGGTTGGTGTCGCTGAGGACACTCATGTATGGGATATACTACGATCGAAATTCACTTATTTCAAAAATTTCCATACTCTTCTTTATACCTGTTCTGCTGTCTTCAGTTATATGCCTTTGAAGACTTATTTAGAGTTACTTTATACTTATATTATTCCTTTCACGTTGTATGCAGTAGCCAGTTTTGTTAATATATCGCTAGCAAAGACCGACGAAGACATGGATGAGAATGAGGCAATATATGTTGAGCCACCACCATATGATGATGACTATATAACTGATAGTGAGGATAGTGGAATAGAGCATGGATCTGAGTCTAAGGATGAGGATTCACCAGATGAGGAAATCGTGATAGATTACGAAAATGAATTTTTGAATTTTTTTTCGAAGATCGAAATAGATCCAGCTATGTTCTATAATATTCTTCAGATGTCTACGTTTGGAGTGATGGCGTTTTTGGTTATGCGATTGAAGTTGTTGTGGGTTCCGCAGATGTGTATCGTTGCTTCTATGATCATGAATTTGAAATATATGCCGTAAGTTTACATTAAATATATGTTTACAATAATAACATAAAACGTTCACGCCGTTTATCCCCGAAGGGGTTGGCAGAGGTACCAATACTTCTGAACTCACATGGCAGCGCCATCTAGTGTCCAGAGAAGGTACCCACGTTTTGCTTAGACAGTTTACTCACGTGATAGGGGGCAGGCCTATCGCCGTTTTGTACGAATACACTGTCACACACATAGTACAACTTAGCAATGTGTGTTTCCTCACGATGTTTTTCCTCACCGTTAACAACCATGATAAATTATCCACACAAATGACTTTAGAAAAGACACATTAGTGTATGTCTGACTCGGGAATCGAACCGACGACACCTCGCTACATTATTACCGCTGATCCAATCACTGAGCTATCTTAAAAAATATAACAAATATATAATTACAAAACTAGGTTTTAATAATAACATACATACATACATATACTCACGGCTATAAATCCCTTGAAGGGGTAGCCTGAGCTAGGGAATTGGAAATTCCTTAGCTACTTTTGGAAGTTGCGTGGGGAAAAGATGGTGAAATAAAGGTTGTTGGTGATGGGTCTCCAACCTCATACGTGCACCCACCGGAAGAAATGGGGTAGTGCTATTCTAAGCCGACACTACACAGCCACTTTAATTGTAATATACTTTCTAAAACATGGTGACATTTCCCAGGAACACCCAAGGCGTCGTGTGGCGACCCAATATCTTTCGACCACTCATTCTAATTGGATTGACCGCCCTCTGGTTTTACTTCTATCAAGAGTTTGTTGGTGAGTCCGTCATACACGTACATACATATACATACGGCTATAAATCCCTAAAAGGGTAGCCAGAGCTTCAGAAATATGTCACTTATGGAAGTTGATAAAGTTAAAGCAAAAAAGGTGGTTGGTAATGTCCAACAGTACCACCCAAAAAACCACTTTAAAATTACGAATACTCACAAGAAAAAAATGAGGTAGTGCTATTCTAAGCCGATACTGCACTGCTATATATAGAAAAGATGTTGAAATAAACTACTGTAATAAATTACCATAATGTACCCACTAGCGACATCTAGTTTCAGCATTGTTAAATATCATTACAAATGTAATTTTACTCGAATGTACGGGTAAGAATAATCGCATAATTTAAATCTTTTTGTTCATGAAAACCTCATGTGGGGATTATTACTAATAAATAAAGAATAATAATTCGCTGTGTAGTGTCGGCTTAGAATAGCACTACCCCATTTCTTCCGGTGGGTGTACGTAAAAGGCGACTAACGGTATTGGGGCTTTTAAGGGATTTTTGGGCGATGCGGTTGGAGACCCATCACCAACAACCTTTATTTCACCATCTATTCCCCACGCACCTTCCAAAAGTGGCTGAGGAATTTCTAATTCCTTAGCTCTGGCTACCCCTTTCTTGGGATTTATAGCCGTGAGTATATGTATGTATGTAAATAAAGAATAAATAAAGGAAAGAAAAATTTTGACACCGGCGGGAATCGAACCCGCGACCTCGGGTATACGCCCCCGTCGCTCTGCCATTTGAGCTACCGTGTCAATGGCTGCCAGCGCGAAATTCTTCAATCCTTTATTCTTTTACACGTTTTATCGAAATGTTTACCGCCTGTGTCGATTTTTTTCTTTCCTTTATTTATTCTATATTTATTAAGAATAATAGCACTTTGTACATACATATGGCCGACGTACGTGGCCGAGTGGTAGGTGACTAGCTTCTCGGTCTGGAGGTGGCGGGTTCGATCCCCGCTGAGAACAACATTTATGTGATGAGCATACATGATTGTTTCTTAGTCTTGGATGTTATGTATATGTCGCAGCCAACTGGTTAAATCAGCTAGCTGACAAAGCAGCTAGCCGCTTAATTAAACGCCGGCTCCTAGTAAAGGGCTAAACTTCAGTCAGCCATTTAGTTGAACACAACGTCCAACCACTTGGCTGAACGTTATATCGCCGTCTGGTTATCTAGGGTGACTATCACTAAAATATTTTTTCGTAGGTACTTCTTATGTCGGCAATACTTTAATTATATTCATTTTATACAATATTAACAATTAAATGGCACAAGCACAAAGCTTTGGCACAGTAACTAAAAGTACAAACAGGTACCGACTTATTAATAATGAACATGAATATAAAAATATAAAGTTCTCTTATGTATTAATTTTAACTATGTATTAAATTATTTATTGAAATTTCCATAATTTCAAACTTTTTTAAACAGTTATCCTACAAATTTTAACAGAAAAATAATGTAACGTCAGCCCAAACCAACGGGCTCACCATTCAACCAGCCGGGTGATTGGACGTTCGGTGACGACAATTCATTTTACTAGCGGGCTAGCCTTTTAACTAGGAGCCGGCGTTTAATTAAGCGGCTAGCTGCTTTGTCAGCTGGCTGATTTGTCCAGTTGGCTGCGACATATATATGTATAGTATTATGATCTGTGTAATATGTACATACATCATACATATACTCACGGCTATAAATCCCTAGAAGGGGTAGCCTGAGCTAAGGAATTAGAAATTCCTCAGCCACTTTTGGAAATGTGAGTGGGGAAAAGATGGTTAAATTAAGGTTGTTGGTGATGGGTCTCCAACCGCATCGCCCAAAAATCCCTTAAAAGCCCCAATAACGTTAGTCGCCTTTTACGTACACCCACCGGAAGAAATGGGGTAGTGATATTCCAAGCTGTGTAATATGCCCATATACATTAACATTTATTTATTTAATGTCACCTGGAGTTCAGAGTACCCTCGTTTTGCTTGGCCTCGTTGGCGCTCACTGTACAGGCCTATCACAGTTTTATACGATTTTACTGTCATATGACTAAGTACAACTCAGCCATGTTGGTTTCCCCACAATGTTATCCCTTACCGTTAACAACCGTGATAAATTAACGACACATAACATAACATAATTATCGTTTATCCCCGAAGGGGTTGGCAGAGGTACCAATACTTCTGAACTCACATGGCAGCGCCATCTAGTGTCCAGAGAAGGTACCCACGTTTTGCTTAGACAGTGTACTCACGTGATAGGGGGCAGGCCTATCGCCGTTTTGTACGAATACACTTGCACATGACTAAGTACAACTCAGCCATGTGGGTTTCCTCACGATGCTTTCCCTCACCGTTTACAACCGTGATAAATAAACCACACATATGTCTTTAGAAAAGTCGAATTGGTGTAGGCCCGACCCGGGATTCGAACACTAGTCGTTTGCACGATAACCGGTGTTCTATCCATTGAGCTATCACGTCGTTTTTTTTTTCATTATAATTGTCTATATTCGGATACCCTGAATAATAAAGTTTTTTTTCCCCAGGTGAATTCCTAAACATACCACTAGAGCAACTGCTAGAATGGATAAAATCGTCAACCCCTACTAATGCGGTGTTTGCCGGCCCCATGCCTATAACCGCGGCCGTGATGTTGAGTACAAGACGGGCTATCGTCAACCATCCGCATTATGAACACGCTGGAGCTAGGTAAGGGTAGGCAGAGAGAATAAAAAAAAAAGGTACATACATATGCTCACGGCTATAAATCAAGGGGTAGCCAGAGCTTCGGAGTATGAAATTCCTCATCTACTTTCATAAGTTGGGTCTCCTTACATACATACATATACTCACGGCTTTAAATCCCTCAAAGGGGTAGCCAGAGTGTGTCACAATGACCTGGCCGATCAGGCCGATGGTGACACTGGGTCGGAACCTCTGGTGGAGACTCCGCCGAGAATTAACGGATTCGCAGTTCGCCCGCCCAAATACCAATGAGCAATTACTCACCAGCAGGAGCAGGGTTTTCCACAGTACGAGTGGATATTGGCAGCAAACGATGGATAATTTTCTCACCACGTGTCCGTCGACAGGCGACCCAGCTGGGGACGTTTTGTTTAGCGACACACACACACGTTCAGATTAAAAGGTTCTTACACACGTCTTAACGTAAGTAACACAAAATAGTATGAAAACACTCAAAGTTCTTGGGAAAAGGTTAAATTATCAAGCCGGTAATTTTAATCGTTGCACGCGCAAGGGAAGCAGCCATTACACTCCTCGCGGTAGCTAGTCCTCACTCTGACTGGCGTGCCCTTTTCATCGGGCTTTGCTGATTGGTTGAGCGAGCGAATGACATTTGACGTATATTATTTGGCGGCAAATATGAATGTGGAACGTTGACGATACATACCGCCCACCAAAATACAGCTGGTATTTTCCGGATATAAAAAATAATAATAGCGGCAACGTTAAAATACCTGCAGTATGACGACTAACAAATAGATTCCTACGGATAACAATTGATAAATATAATGAATAAAACATAAACGAGCTACAACTAAAACGACTATTGTTACGATAAAAAAAAACTACTAGATTACGATTCAATAGGAAGAGGACACAACTTAACTAGAGGTCGTTTGATAAGACTATCTTTAGTCTTCACGGTTGCTACACGCACGATTCCATCATGACCGGGATGCAGTTCGCATATTCTTCCTAGAGACCATTGTAAAGGTACACGATTGTCATCTTTGATGACTACAACAGAATTCACAGTAAGTGGCTCGGATATCTTCGTCCATTTTATGCGTTGAGTAAGCGAGGTTAAGTATTCGTTCTTCCATCGAATCCAAAAGTGTTGAACGAAAGATTGAATTAGATGCCAACGATTAAGTCGATACAATGGAACAGAAGAATAATCTTCGTCCGGTACGCTGGTAAGAGGTTCCAGGGTCAAAAAATGACCTGGAGTCAAGACGTTTAAGTCGTTCGGATCAGTGCTCAAAGCGCACAATGGGCGCGAGTTTAAAACCGATTCAATTTGAATGAACAGTGTACTGAGTTCTTCAAATGTTAAAACTTGGCTGCCAACAATACGATACAAATGCGTCTTAGCTGCTTTTATTTGAATTTCCCACACACCACCGAAATGGGGGGCTGAAGGAGGATTGAAATCAAATTTGATATGTTCAGTCTGTGAGGCTTGTTCGATTAATAATAGGTAATTGCTGGCACCTATAAAGTTTGTTCCACAATCTGCATGGATTATGCTGCAACGTCCACGACGACCAACGAATCGACGCAGAGCAGCTATAAAACCATCAGTGGATAGAGTGGATACCACTTCAAGATGGACTGCTTTTGTGGCAAGACAAACGAATAAACAAAGGTAAGCTTTGTCTATCTTTGCACCTCGATGAAGTCCGAGTTTAATACGGAAAGGTCCGCCGAAGTCTACGCCTACTACCGAAAACGGCTTGACTTGATTGACGCGGTAGGAAGGTAGGTCGCTCATGAATGGTTCTAATGGTTTCGGCTTAGTGCGATAACATGATATGCATTTTGATAGGCAACGACGAATAGCACGTTTCACGGAGAGAACCCGAAAGCGTTGTAAAACTAGATAATGAGTAGTATTCTGTCCGGTATGACAATGTTTACGATGAATGGATTCGATCACTTTGTCTGTGAGTGGATGATCGCAAGGTAGGAGTACAGGATGCTTGTGATCGAATTCTAAACCAGCACGTGAGATACGACCACCCACCTTAAGGATACCTGTCTCATCGACAAAGGGATTCAGTTTTCGAAACGGCTTGGGTAACGATTGTTTTGCATTGATACGTTGTATTTCGTTACTGAAACATGAGTTTTGTACGAATTTTACGATAATTAGTAACGATTCATAATTTTCAGTTTCAGTTGGAGGGTCAATATGACGTTTATATGAGTCTTTGGTACGAATGTTATAAATGAATCTGCGTATGTAAGAAACGATACGAGTAATTTTGTCTAAAGATGAAAAACGTTTAAGTAGATTGTTGAAAACGGAATCGGTTGTGGGTTGCGTCGTTTCATTGGTCATCAGTACGACTGAATGACGCTCTTCGCATCGCACCATGGTATCTTCATCATTAGAAGCAAGTTTCCTTTTAGGCCAGTGATCAGAAGACTGGAGTAGCCAAGATGGACCTGACCACCACAACGAATTTTGAAGAAGATCATTAGGGAGCTGCCCTCGAGAACACACATCCGCAGGATTGTCGGCTGAAGCAACATGACGCCAGGACTTTGCTGGAAAGACTTCCTGAATGTGGCTGACGCGGTTTGCGACGAATGTGGTCCAGCGCGAAGAGTGCGATTGAAGCCAGGATAAAACTACTGTCGAGTCGGACCAAAGATTAATAGAATCGATGAGAATTTTGGCCTGATACGTGTCGAGAACGAATTTTGTTAGATCTGCAAGCATTACAGCTCCGCAAAGCTCCAAACGAGGCAATGAAAGTCTTTTTAGTGGAGCTACGCGGGCCTTGGCGCATAGCAGCCGAATTTGAATAGATCCATCATCGCATAAGATTCGCAAGTAGATGACAGCTCCGTAAGCAAGCTCCGAGCTATCACAGAAACCGTGCAATTCATATAAAATGGCATTATTAACGGTAAGTCTTCGTGGAATACTTAAATCCTTAAGAGCGGGCAGCTGTTGACAAAAGGCTTGCCAAATGTTAAAGATATTTTCAGGTGGTTGCTCATCCCACGATACGCCGAGAAGCCAAAGTTTCTGCAGCAAACATTTGATTTGAATGGTCAGAGGCGTTAAAAAGCCTAACGGATCGTATATCTTTGCGATTTCACTGAGGATTACTCGCTTAGTACAAGGGCGATGTGATGAACCTACATCGAATAAAAACGAGTCGAGTACTGGATTCCATTTGAGTCCGAGTACTTTGAGAGTTGGATATTGCTCATCATAGAACGATTTAGAATCCAGAAGACAATCTTCTGGGGGAAGATCTGATAGCAACTGCCGTGAATTACTAGCCCATTTTCTCAATTCAAAATGACCTAGTTTGAATAATTTGACGATTTGTGATTTAGCTTCCATCGCAATACTTAAATTTTCAAAACCGGAAACTGCATCATCAACGTATATATCGTTTGTAACTATTTGTTTAGCTAGAGGGAAACGGTCACCTTCGTCCTCTGCTAGTTGTTTGATTGTCCTACATGCAAGAAATGGTGCAGACGATACACCATACGTAACGGTGTTTAGTTTATACTCTTTTAGAGTTTGATTAGGATCTGTTCTCCAAAAGATTCTCTGATAATCCCTATGATTTTCAGAGATCAGAATTTGTCTGTACATCTGACGTATGTCAGCCATAAATACGATAGCATGAATTCGATAATTGAGGAGAACCTCGATAATGTTAGACTGAAGTTTAGGTCCAATAAGCAAAGTGTCGTTTAAAGATTTTTCATTTAGATCCTTCGCTGAGGCATCGAAAACGACGCGCAATTTAGTAGTCGTGCTATCTGGCCTAACTACGCAATGATGCGGAATGTAGTATTTGCCGCGATTTAACTCTGATGTAGGAACGAGAGACATATGACCAGAATTTTCATAGTCTTCCATGAATTCGCGATACTGTTTGTGCAAATCAGGGTCACGTAACAGACGACGCTCGATTGCATGGAAGCGTCTTAATGCAATGTCACGAGAACCCTCAAAAATTGGCTCCACTTCATCCTTAAAAGGAAGGCGCACCCCGTATCTACCGGATGGGTCGCGGTAGTGATCGGCCTTGTAAGATTTTTCGCATAGAATCTCTTCATGTGTATGTGGTGACGCTTGGGGAACAATGTCGATCTTCCAAAAGCGCTCAACGATTGAGGCTAAGTCGTTATCGATTTTCGAAGAGACCTGTAGCAACGACGAAGTAATGAGTGGCGTTCTCCCTAACAAGAGCCAACCGACGACCGAATTAAACGCGAGGGGCTGATTCGCCTTACCCTTTATCCGTTGAGGAAGAAGCGATTCAACGAAAACGTCTGCACCGAGTAAAATGTCGATAGAGCCAGGGATATCAAAGCCTGGGTCCGCTAAGGCTAACGATTGAGTGTGAGTCCAACCCGACGTGTTAAGTTTGGCTATGGGTTGGTCACCGCATATGTTTGAAATAACGTGCATGTCTAAATCGAATAACGGCTTATTCTTTGAAGCGATTGAACATCGAATCATACCGGTGACATCAGCAGCAATACCTCCTAACCCATTGATATTTGATTCGCATGAGACTGGATTAAGATGTAAATGTTCAACTGCCTTTTGTGTAATAAAATTGTTTTGACTACCGGTGTCAAATAAGGCTCGCATAGAACTAAAAGTGCCGTCTGAATCGCGTACTTGAACTATAGCCGTAGCTAGTAAAACAGTCGTATTTATATTATTTAATTTTGGACAGTTTGAATTTTCACCTTTGGCGAACAATGATACGGATTTAGAATCTGTGGAGTTACTAGCGCTATTAGTATCTCCCTGCGCGCATAATGTTGTATGATGACGATGTTTACATTTTAAGCAACGAAAGATCGATTTACAATCTTTGAGCTGATGGGACGATTTGAGGCAATTAAAGCATAAGTTAGCCTCTCGGGCGTAAGACATACGGTCGTCTACGGATTTATCAAGAAATGATTTACAACGAGTAATTAAATGACTCTCTGAACATAAAGAGCATTTCACAACGTGTTCATTATCCCTTTTCAATGTTTGAGTTTTATTCGAGTTATCTACCAATAATGTGTGAGTCGCATTTGAACGCTTAGGATAATTATTAAAATGTTGTTTTGAAGTGGAAGGACGCAGATTAGATTCCTTTACTTGATAAGTTACCTTGGGTGAGGTTTCAGAAAAATGATTATCGCGCAACATGGATTCGCACTTCGAATGTAAATATTGTTTTAACTGAGTATATTTTGGAATCTCGCTGCTTATGTATTTCTCTTCAAATTCCCGTCTCATTTTTGAATCTAATTTCGATAAAATATGGTATACTAGAATGAAGTCCCTATCATCAACTGGAAGATCTTGTTTACGTAAAATAGTTAAGTTTTCGTCAATGCAATCTAAAGATCGACGAAACTCAATCGCATTATTCGTGTTGAATGAAACGTTCAAAATATCTTTCCAGCATGTGAAAGACAGTTCACGCTTGTGTTGATAACGGGCAAGTAAGGCCGCGTACGCATCGGAGTAATAATCACCGGTTACGGGAAATTTACGAATAAGCGATAACGGATCATCGCGCAAAATCGATACTAAATATTGAAATTTCTCCACATTGGAAAGTAAATGGCAATCGTGGATTAATGAATTAAACGTATCAATGAATTCAGGCCATAGTTTTATGTCACCTGAAAACGTGGGTAATTGGATCTTCGGTAACTTCACATGAGATTTCAAAGATGACTCGAATTGAGAAGTCGAATTTAAGTAATTTTTCGTTTCGGATTTCTGTAACGATTTAAATATTGACAAAACCTTAAAATAAGTATCATCAAAACGCGCACGAATTTCATCATCATTATCATCTTCATCTGATGACGAACTTAATAGTTCGAGTATCGAGTAATGTGCAAACTCAAAATCGGATTTCATGTTTTCAATTTCATCACAATATGAAAAGAAGAAATCGCATTGTGTATCATCGGGTTTGGATTGAGTCGCCATACCGACCTCTAATGCCTTCAAAATACGGTTCAAAGCTATCGTACGCTTACGACGTAATGACGGCAAATCACTTTTTGTAAATTCTTGCTTCGGTTTAGGTTTATTCGAATGACTAAGTTTACGTATGGGTTGACGCTTCGGATTATAAGACATGGTTATTAATTATAATTTACCTCACTAAGTAAAGACGATTTGTTTCAATAAAAACCCAACAAAGATTCCAGTTACCGATTGCAGTGATAAGGCGTCGAACGAATGAATGACAGATGTATATAGTATAGATACTTCTATCAATAGATGACAGGGCGCGTCGAACTTTCAACAACAAACAAACACCTGTTACAAGTAGATAATTATCACTGCGATCACGATTTCACTTTGAAACTTATTTGAAGGAATGCACAGGTAAAATTATAAATAGAAAAACGGTTACTTTATGTTTTTAATTAAGAACAACTGATATGGAATGTTTGGAGTGTGAAAAACAAGTAAGTACGAATAAATGTATTACAGCCGCGTAAATAATACTAAACAAGATTATGGTTTTTGAACGTATAGATCTGTAATACTAGATAATAAAATAAAGTTTATTCTAGTGTATTGTTGTCATAGCAAAATTAATTTTACAACAAAACTTGGTGGTTGGAGTATGATCCGCCACAACAACTACCTACACTGATGTTGGCTACAACTTATTATTATAGCCGAATTAAATATACACAAGGCAAGGAGTACGTATAAAATGCTTGTGTATGTTCTATAATAATAAAGGTGTAAATTGAATGTAAAGTCACACAGCCGAATATGTATACTTATATACCGAATAAATGATTAGATTATACAAGTATGATCTGTAATTAACTTTAAACATCCAGCGATAAGCGAGTGCACGAAATAAAATTGCAACTTGAACGGCGAGATTGTTTTCGTTAACGATAATAAAATAGTTTCACTATAAATCGAATTGTGACACATGAACGTATAATTATGTATATGTACCTCTGCTTACTCAATGCACAACACGAACGACATACGAACGGAAAGCGGCTCGATGCTAGATTTCGATTTACCCGACACTTATAAAAAGTACGTTTGCAAGCCGAACAATATATCGATGGGAATATATTGTACACTGATTCTAATTGGCAACGATAGGAGATGAATGCTAATTAGTTGATTTCGGAGCAAAATTAACGTTAATGTTATTTTGAAATACCAGCTGTATTCGACGGTCGATATTTTAGATTAAAGAAAGCTTTAAAATACTGCCAATTGTTCCCGGGTTTCGGCACCAAAAAAGATGTGTCACAATGACCTGGCCGATCAGGCCGATGGTGACACTTTGGGTCGGAACCTCTGGTGGAGACTCCGCCGAGAATTAACGGATCCGCAGTTCGCCCGCCCAAATACCAATAAGCAATTACTCACCAGCAGGAGCAGGGTTTTCCACAGTACGAGTGGATATTGGCAGCAAACGATGGATAATTTTCTCACCACGTGTCCGTCGACAGGCGACCCAGCTGGGGACGTTTTGTTTAGCGACACACACACACGTTCAGATTAAAAGGTTCTTACACACGTCTTAACGTAAGTAACACAAAATAGTATGAAAACACTCAAAGTTCTTGGGAAAAGGTTAAATTATCAAGCCGGTAATTTTAATCGTTGCACGCGCAAGGGAAGCAGCCATTACACTCCTCGCGGTAGCTAGTCCTCACTCTGACTGGCGTGCCCTTTTCATCGGGCTTTGCTGATTGGTTGAGCGAGCGAATGACATTTGACGTATATTATTTGGCGGCAAATATGAATGTGGAACGTTGACGATACACAGAGTATTTAGGCAGCAGGCGGATTTAATACTAATTATATACTTTCAATTTTAATTATTTTTTTGTTTTCTATTCATTATCATTCATACATACATACATATACTCACGGCTGTAATTCCCTAGAAGGGGTAGCCAGAGCCAAGGAATCATAAATTCCTCAGCCACTTTTGGAAGTTGAGTGGGGAAAAGATGGTAGAATAAGTGTTGTTGGTGATGGGTCTCCAAGCGCATCGCCCAAAAATCCCTTAAAAGCCCCAATACCGTTAGTCGCCTCTTACGTACACCCACCGGAAGAAATGGGGTAGTGCTATTCTAAGCCGACACTACACAGCTATGTCTTTGCACAGCCTGGGTCTCCTTATGCATCGCAATATAATCACTTAAAAAACCATCCACCAGAAGAGATAGGGTAGTGCTATTCAAAGCAAACACTACACAGCATACCTTTACAATACACCTTCTAGCCATCCACATTATGAACACGCTGGAGCTAGGTAAGAAGAATCGGCGGAGAATAGCACAACTCCCCCATTTCTCCTCTAAAGAAGTCATAAGAAGCGACTAAGGGTATTGGGGCTTTTAAGTGGTTTTTGGGCGATGCGGTTTTGAAACCCATGTCCAACATTTTTTAGTTCACCATCTTTTCCCCTATCTACTTCCAAATGTGGCTAAAGAGTATCTAGCTTTGAAGCTCTGGCTACCCCCTTTTGAGATTTATAGCCATGATATTAAACTTAAAGTATGTTTTTATACATACATACATATATAATACTTAGGGCTATGAATCCCTTGAAGAGGTAGCCAGAGCTAGGGAATTAGAAATTCCGCAGCCACTTTTGGAAGTTGAGTGGGGAAAAGATGGTGGAACAAAGGTTGTTGATGATGGGTCTCCAATCGCATCGCCCAAAAATCGCCTCTTACGTACACCCACCGGAGGAAATGGGGTATTGCTATTCTAAGCCGACACTACACAGCATGTATATGTATGTTTTTATACAAAAAATATATATGTTTTTTATCTCTAGAAACCGCACGTACGCTGTATACAAGACCTACGGAAGATTCACTCCCAACGAGTTGTATGAAGAATTGTCTAAACTGGAAGTTTCTTATCTCATACTGCAGAAAGCTTACTGCTATCAACGGAACAGGTAAATATTGTTTCTTACTTTCTTTACATACATACTTTTACTCGAAAAATTCCAATTCTCTCACGACTCCCACTGAAAATAATATTAGTGCTATTCCAATCCATGACCTTTATTCATCTACATACATACATACATATACTCACGGCTATAAATCCCTAGATGGGGTAGCCAGAGCTAAGGGATTAGAAATTCCTCAGCCACTTTTGGAAAGTTAAGTGGGGAAAAGATGGTAAAATAAAGGTTGTCGGTGATGGGTCTCCAACCGCATCGCCCAGAAATCCTTTAAAAGCCCCAATACCGTTAGTCGCCTATTACGTACACCCACCGGCAGAAATGGGGTAGTGTTATTCTAAGCCGACACTACACAGCGTACATATTCATCTAATATATAAAATTGCCGTGTAGTGCCGGCTTAGAATGTCGCTACCCCTTTCTACCCACGGGTGTCGTAAGAGGCGACTAAGGGTATTGGGACTTTTTATTGGATTTTTGGGCGATGCGGTTGTAGACCCATCACCAAAAACCATTATGTTACCGCCTTTTCCCCACTCAACTTCCAAAAGTGGCTGAGGAATTTATAATTCCTTGGCTCTGGCTACCCCTTCTAGGGAATTATAGCCGTGAGTATTTGTATGTATGTATATAAAATTCCCGTGTCACAGTGTTTGTCACCAAACTCCTCCGGAACGGCTGAACCGATTTCAATGAAATTTCGCATACACATTTGGTAGTCCAATAGGTTTATAACTACTTTGTTATAAGCGTTGTCCACCCCTAACATTTTATTTTATAGACTATAGATTCCCTAAAAATATTTGGCTTATTCCGTTTATCCACCCCAAAACAGCCTCCCTAAGTCGGATATTCGGAAACGCATGCCCTTCTAGCCACCCTGAAAGGGGTGGATAATCGGAATTCATAATAAAATGTTTCTTCCGATTTTTTACCCCAAGTACAGTCATTTACAGAAACATACATATATAACATACATAACACAAAATGGGTCCAAGAAACATCGTGAACATTAAAATACTTAAAATAAACATACCTACTTTCTTACTTACAGTTTAAATAAAAATAAATTGGTGGGAAGTTGTAAATTAATATTTATTGTTACCTATAGGGTTGGTATTTGGGTGAAAACCATTTGAAATAACCGATGTGACAAATAAAACCATAACAAGAAAAAAACTCCTAACAAAAGTGAGAAATTAAAAATTAGGGTCGTTTTTCCGTAAATGACTGTACAGTCGCCATCAGATATATCGGAGCGGCCGAGGTACTCAAATATATCTGAGCAGCAATAAATTTCAATAAATTCTTTACGGTAAATAAGGTCAATAAGATCTGAACATCCAATTCGCCACAAATATATGAGCAGTGGTTTTTCAATTAAATCTGAACACTCAAAGAGACAATAATATCTGAAAGCACAACTCGTCAAAGTTATCTGCTCAGACAGGGTGATCATAAATATCTGAACATTTAGGGAAAATATACCTTAAAGCACTAGGCATACAGTTTAAATGAAATCGTATCAAAACGAGTAGGTATACAAAATAGAAATCTGCGTAAAGCAACTTTACAGTCTTGTAACAAGAAAGACATTTGAATAAAATATTTGCCAATTGCATGTATTTTATCAAATACTAGTGGTCCACCCAGGTTTCGCACGGATGGTGTAAAGTTTTTATACTGCTTACTCCCTACGATATTTAGCATGATGATATCTATACTTATAATAAATCTGTAGAGAGGTCAATTCTGTACATTAAATATATTTTCAAAATAACTATCAGGGGGTGATTAGTGATCGATACTGATGTCAAAAATGCAATCAGTAAAATTTTTGTCTTTCTGTCCGTCTGTCTGTCTGTCGGTTTGTATGTTCCTTATGGAAACAAAACTACTCGACGGATTTTAACGATACTTGGTAGAATTATTCGTCATACTCCTAGGCAGGTCATAGTGTACTTTTCAGCAGAGTAGTGAAGGGAAATTTTGGGAAAACGGGAGAAGTTACTCCATTTTTAAAGCTTCCGTCGCGTGTGCAGCGTTATTGGTTACAGTTACATAGAAATCATATATCACGGAAATATTTGCCATAAAATTGTCTAAAAAACATCATTCAATAGCGTATGTCTATCTTTTATGGTTGACTCACAATAACACGTGTAACTCCTGATAGCTTAGCAGTTCGGTGCAACCTGATTAGATTTGTTTACTCTAACATTTATAGTTCTCTCATTCATATCTTATTAAAAAAAATTACATTATTACCTATTTAATAAAAAAATAATCATAGAAATCGATATAGAAACACCAAACTTATACATGAAACAAGCCATCGCGTCCTGTCGTCGCACGTGAATACTGAATCATGCTGGATTATTTTTTAGTAATGGTTGCGCGGGCAAAAGATAGCCGTGAGTATATGTATGATGTAAGCAAAGTTGAAATTCTGATTCTTTGTTTGCATGGGTTTGTTGTCGGAGATACTGAACCGTTCATTAAAGCACTTTCACAATCACAAAGCTAAACTATTATGGAGTGCTATAAGTGGTGCTAAATTTCACAAAGGTTGAGCAGCGATTGAAGAAACCTCAGATATTTTTAAAACTACGCTACCCGTGCGAAGCTAGGCCAATCCACTTGTATATCCTTTGTCCTTTTCCTGGTTCTAAGCTACCTCTCTAACAATTTTTAGTTAATAGTGTTACTAACACCACTTTCTTTTATATATATATAGATTCGCAGATTTATTATGCTATAATTACGTATATAAATTGGCAATACAAATACGACACGCGAGACAAAAAAAAAGTACAACGGTGTGCGTAAATGAATGTGTGTGTGTGACATTAGTGTGGCGGATCCCATACTAGCCCTATTAAAATTAACAAAAATTCACGTATTTGTTATTTTTTCCCAATTGTAAACTTTACAGTAATTGTAGTACTATGATGACACAAGATATTTTTTATCATATATTTGCATTGAAAACATTGGTTTAAGATCATATAGATCTGTAATTATTTATTACACAGTAGACAGAAGTGTAATACAGTCTTAGTTTGGACATAAATGGCTAATAATTTTGTGTTTGCCAAAGAATATGTATTCGATTTAAATTTATTTTTTTCACTTTGATTAAGTTATTAAATATTAATCACTTAATCAAAAAATCATTAAGGTTAAATAAGTCAATAATTTTCTTTCATGTTTTATGTCAAAATCGTTGTAGGAATTTATCGTCTCTGAGAGGTCCTGCCTTTGTTGACGTTTATGCTATGGCGTTTGTCACTTACTGCTAATCCATGTGCTTCTATATCTATGGTAATATAAAAGCTGCCAAATGAAAATAAGTACGAATGCTTTGCAATATTTCATCCACTTTCGTGTCAGTCACCATGGCCTAGCGGTTTAGTGAATAGAAATCATAATTGTAATCCGTTGCGTCAGGGTTCAAATTTAGGATTTGAACCCTGACGCAACGGATTGTCTTTATTTTTATCAAGAATTCATGTTCTTTTTTTCTATTTTATTTATTAAGTCTTAAGATTTATGGTCCTCATTTAATATAATGCTATATATTACGTTAAAATTATATATATGAATACGTATAATACGTTACAGAAAACAGCAGGAAAAAGTTCAATTTTGCAAAAACTAGTTTATCCTTTCATTTTATTAAAGCTGCATTTATATTTATGCTACCCTGGTACCTACAATGTAAAAAATGGCATACATGTTTCAAAAATTCTAAGTTATTTTACCTCTTGATGTTTTTGTACTGGTGAAAATTATACAACTACAAACCCATTCCTCTATTAACACCATGTGCTTACCTGTTTCTGTCAAAAAATGGAGTTGGTCAGTGAGGAATAACTTAGTATTTTTTTTCTAATAATATACTAACCGTACAACTAGTTGGGACCGTACAGCCAGTGGGGCATACCTCCCAGCAGAAGACTCTTTTTAGTTTTGACATTGATAAAACCAAATGGTGGTTGTGTAGAAAATGTAGAATACGTATCGTATTATCGTAGTACGATTAAGAATTTTAAACTGTATGCTTAGTGCTTTAAGGTATATTTTTCCTAAATGTTCAGATATTTATGATCACCCTGTCTGAGCAGATAACTTTGACGAGTTGTGCTTTCAGATATTATTGTCTCTTTGAGTGTTCAGATTTAATTGATAAACCACTGCTCATATATTTGTGGCGAATTGGATGTTCAGATCTTATTGACCTTATTTACCGTAAAGAAGTTATTGAAATTTATTGCTGCTCAGATATATTTGAGTACCTCGGCCGCTCCGATATATCTGATGGCGACTGTACGTAGACAGGGTAGAAAATCCGAAGAAACATATTATGTGGTATTCAGGGTGTTTTAGGGTGGATAATCGGAATAAGCCCTTTTAACTAGATATCGCGTGGTATAAAACAGCCATCTCTTTCGCACTTACGTATAGTCATCTCATTCTAGCCGATATCGTGACGATAAAATAGCGCTTGTGCTTGCCTTCAGTTAGTAATCTTATAAAATACTTTATTTTCAGTCGAGGTTGTCGCTACATAGATATGTGGGATGTCGAGAAACCATCTTTAATCGGACAACCGTCGCTCTGCCATAGATTGCTCACTGAAAAACTGGATCACTTTTACCCGATGTTTGACAATGAAGGTTATGCTGTTTTCAAGATACACGATGAGAGGTATTATATGATTTTTTAAAACAGTTTAATGTTACATACATACAAATGTATGTAATATTAAAGTTTAGTACATACGTACATACATATACTCTTAGCTATAAATCCCTAAAAGGGGTAGCCAGAGCTTGGAATGAGAAATTCCTATACCACTTTTGGAAGTTTTGTGGGAATAAGATTGTAAAACAAAGGTCTTTGGTCACATTATGCTTTTTTACTGTTTGATATTGTAGCTAGTATAGTCCAGACATTCATATACTCACGGCTATTAATCCCTTAAAGGGGTAGCCAGAACTTCGGAATAGGAAATTTCTCAGGGACTTTTTGCAAGTTTTGTGACGATAAGATTGTAAAACAAAGATTTTTGGTGTTATAGTCCATATAATATTATGTAATACATACGTACATATACTCACGGCTATAAATCCAGAAAAGGGGTAGCAAGAAACTTGAGAGCTAGAAACTCCTCAGCCACACTTAGAAGTTGATAGGGACAAGATGGTAGAAATAAAGTATCGTTGGTGATGGGTCTCCAACCACATCGCCCAAAAACCATACCCTTAGCTGCTTCTTACGACACCAATGGGTAGATAGGAGTACTAACCAGATCAATATAATAATTTCCTATAAATTTGCCCGAATACTATCCTCACACTTTTCCTTTCGTGTCCGTTTACGTCCGTGGCCGAGTGGATAGGTGACAAGCTTCTCGGTCCGGAGGTTGTGGGTTCGATCCCCGCTGAGAGCTACATTTATGTGATGAGCATGAATGATTGTTTCTTAGTCTTGGACGTTATTTATATGTGAATTATATAATATTAAATATATCGTTGAGTTAGTATTCCATAATACAGATTTTACTCCGTGTGGGGCTTAGATAAAAACAATAAGAAGAAGATGCGGCAACCTCTACCCGCGCGCGGTCCTACTAAACTGAGTACAATGTACTTGGTTTGCTTCAGTCGAGTTTAATCCGCTACGATACTTCAAGTCGACGAGCTGACATAATCTTTGACATCGAAATTAAAATTTTCATACAATTCGCGCTTAAAATGCCTGGCTGTGCCTTTATTCAGTGCACAAATCATTCAAGGCGTAAAAACAAATCACAGGGAGTCACGTTTCATGCGTAAATACACCAAAAATATATTTACAAGCAAAATATTATTAATTTCGGCCATTTTATCCTTGAAATCTGACATGTTTAAGTGACAGAGACAGACTATACGAGCCCATCGCTCTATCTTTATCTTTGCGTCATGTCGTGTGTGTTCGTATCAGTTCGTATGGATGTAGTGCGGTGTTGTGATAAACCGATAAGGCCCATATTTAGTTGAAAATTTGTACGCTCACGCCGCATCTTCTTCTTTTATTTTTATCTAAGGTTTGGGGCTAACTTGATTTGTGTCTAATCCTATTATTATTATAAATGTGAAAGTTTAGATGTTTGTGTGTTTGAGGTGAAAAGGCTTCTCAATTACAGAATGTATATAAAAACATTTTAGTAGAACGCTGTATAATGACCCCGATTATCAAATCGAATACTTTTTATCCCGGAGAAAATTGATCAATAAAATATTCACGCCTGATTTAACTCAGAGTACCGGAAAAAACGCCTGAAGCTTGGCATAAGCAAACTTACAGTACGAAGTCTGTCGGGTCATATACTCACGGCTATAAATCCCTTAACGGGGTAGCCAGAGCTTTGGAATGAGAAATTCCTCAGCCACTTTTGGAAGTTGATTGGGGAAAAGATGGTAATAATAAATGTTTTTGGTGACGGGCTTCCAACCACATCGCCCAAAAATCACTTAAACAGCCAGCAGGTAGAAATGGGGTAGTGCTTTTCAAAGCGGACACTACACGGCACTATATAGTAAAATGTAAGTCCGTATATTTATTATTATTATTATATTTAATACAAACATTTTTCCAACAGTCTGGCATTCACGCCTCGTTGCTATGAAACTTGACCAGCGCTTACCGATGAGGTCTATGAGATTTCGTCGGTTGCGTCGCATGTAAGTACGCCTTGCAATTTATAAGTACACCTTAGAATATTAAATATGCTTTTGAAATATATATAGAAGAAAAATAATTTATTTGGCCAAAAAATTAAAATACAATGATGGAGTTACAAAATAAAACATAGAATTATCATATTTCCAAAATGGTTCTGGCTCAGCAATATAAAAAATAAATATAGTGTGCTTTCAAACTGATAAGAACACCTGCGAATAGATAGTAGGCCTTTAAATAGATAAGTACGCCTTCAGACATTTAGTGCGCTGTCGAACACATAAGGTTTAGGTGTCCACACATTATGTGTATATTTAACAACATACATTCATATACATAAAGATAAAAAAAGATAAAAATATTTATTTCAAAATAAAAAGAATTGTTCTCTATTTTTTGAACGTCACAAACTTACGTATAAGTTAAATCTTACTCTACTGACTCTACTTCGGATTCGGAAGGTGTATTGTTGCGAGAAGAACCCGTAAGAAACTCAGCAACACACATCTTTTCTTAGTCAAATTACAATATTGGTGTATGTCTGGAAATATCCTGAATAGAGCCCTGGTGACACCAAGCAGTTTCATCTATCATATAATCATTTAAACTGTAATAAGCTTTTAAATGAAGACTGCGTTTTATAATTACTTTGAATTTCTTTTCTGTTAGATTCAAAATGTCATCAGGTATTTTATTATAAAATTTTACACATAACCCCATAAAAGATGTATTTATTTTTGACAATCTGTACTTTTGAATTGAAATTTTATTATTATCTCTAAGACTTCTAGTATGTCTGTCACAGTTTTTGGAAAATGCTTTCAAATTTTTTCTCACATACATGATGTTTTCATAAATATATTGACATGGCAGTGTCATTATATTTATGGTTTTAAACAATTCTCTAAGGGAATCTCGTGAACCTAAATTATAAATAGCTCTTATTGCTCTTTTCTGTAAAATGAATATTGACCCAACATCAGCAGCTCTGCCCCAGAGTAAAATGCCATAAGACATGATGCTATGAAAATAACTATAGTAAACTAAACGAGCGGTCTGTACATCAGTTAAATGTCTTATCTTTCTAACGGCATAGGCAGCACTGCTTAGCCTGCCAGCTAGCGCGCTAATGTGGGGTCCCCATTGGAGCTTTGAGTCCAGATGTATCCCTAAGAAAACTGTGCTATCCGTAAATGGTAATTTTTCATTATTTAATGTAATTTCATTATCAACACTTTTAACATTTGGTAATGCAAATTTAATACATTTGGTTTTTTTGGCATTTAGTACAAGATTATTTGAAGCAAACCATGTTTGAATTTGGGAAACTGCATTATTTACATCGTCAATATTTTCCGAATTCCTTTTAACGTCAAAAATTAAAGAAGTATCATCAGCAAATAATACTATTTCAGACCTTTTCTCGACCATGAACGGCAAATCATTAATATATACTAGAAACAAAAATGGGCCTAATATAGATCCCTGTGGAACACCCATTTTTACATGAGTTCCAGATGATTTTATTTTATCGATTTGCACTTTTTGTATTCGATCTGAGAAGTAGGACTTTATTAATTTAAGTGCGTCACCTTCGATGCCATAATGTCCCAATTTTATGAATAAAATATTATGATCTGCACAATCAAAAGCTTTTGTAAGATCGCAGAACAAACCGATTGCATCATTCTTAAGTTCCCACGAACCAAAAATATGTTTAATTAGGGCAACGCCTGCGTCAGTGGTAGAGCGGCCTTTCGTGAAACCAAATTGTTTAGGGTGAAACAAATTGTTGGAACTAAAATGCAAGAGCAGTTGATTAAGCATAAGTTTTTCAAATATTTTACTCATAACTGGTAGTATAGATATAGGCCTATAACCTTCAGGATTATTTTTATCTCCTCCAGATTTTAGTAAAGGTACAATTTTACTATGTTTCATGAGATCTGGGAAGATACCATTACTTATACATTCATTAAATATTTTCGCTAAATAAGGAGCTATTATTACAATAAAATTATGGCATACTTTTACTGACATACCCCAGATATCCTCAGAATTTTTCAATTTCAGTGATTTAAACACTTTAATGATATCTTCGGGACTGACAACTTTAAAATTAAATATAGATTTACAAATTGCAACGTTTTGTTGCAACAGCTCTTGAGCTAACGTAGCAGATGAATTTAAGTGTTCAGTGGTCTTAAAAGGTATATCAGCAAAATATTTTTCAAAAATACAAGCAATTACATCATTTGAAGTAGTCAAACCTCGATCAGACCGAATACAAAAGTCCTGATCACATGATTTGCTTTTGCCAGTTTGAGTGTTGATAATGTTCCAAACGGTTTTTACTTTATTATCAGATGTTTTAATACGTTGGCTCAAGTATCTTGCTTTAGCCTCCTTACAAACTTTATTAAACATTTTTGAGTATTTTTTTACATATTCTATAAATTCATCATTATGTGAGAACGCTTTTTGATCGTATAAATCAAATAGTATTTCTCTAGATTTATATATGCCTGGTGTTGCCCACTCACTAAATTTAAATTTATTACATATAGTTACATCTTTAATAGTAAATATTTTATTAAATTCGTCTATCAGTACTTTAAAGAAAGTATTATAACTATTATTTGGATTTTTATTTATTGAAGAAGTGGGCAGCTTATAACTGATTAAGTTTATATATTTTTCAACTTTGAAAGCAGTGACACTCCTTTTTTTAACTATAATTTTTCGGTCTGGTGCCTTATGTGGAAAGTTTACAAAAAGACCACTGTGATCAGATTTTAGTTTATTTATTACAGATTTACTTATGAATTCAGCATTTGTAAATACATTATCTAAACATGTTTTGGTTCTAGTAGGTTCCAAGAATAAATTTTCTAAATTAAACGATTGGAATAAACTCATCAACCGTGTTTTCTGAGTACTATCTTTTAAGAGATCTATATTGAAGTCTCCACAAATAATTAATTGTTTTTTACTCTTGAAAATTTTAGTTAATACATCTTCCATTACACTTTCAAATCTTTCATAATTTTGACTATAGGGGGCTCGATATACGCTTACTATAAAGTAGTTTAGTAACTCTATGCAGGATATCTCCACGACTTGCTCAACGCTCAGTTTTACAATATCCTCACGATTTTTACATTTAATACTATTTTTTATAAATATAGCGGAGCCACCACAGGCTTTAGAATTGCGGCAGTAGCTACTAGCTAAGTTGTAATTTTGAAAACCAAATATGAGCTCGCAATTCTTAAGCCAGTGTTCTGAGACACAGAAACAATCAATTTGATATCTTTCTAAAAACAATTCAATTTCTAATTCTTTACAAGAAAACCCCTGAGTATTTTGAAATACTAATTTAAATTGTGGGTCTCCTTGTAAAGCACGGTTTTTAAATATTTTGCCAGAAGAACCTCCTTCCTTGTTTACAATGTTAATATTAATTGAAGGTGACGGCTTAAGGATGACAGGAGGCTCTTCTATTGTCTCACTTAAAAGTTTAAATTATGGTTTCCACCATCACATATTGTAAGTAAGTTTTCCCTTATATTAAATAAGGGAGGGTTCGATATATGATATGCTAATAATTTAGCAATGGTACGTTTTTTATTTAAGGGTATGTATATAGTACCCGATCGTTGTCTTGAATAAGGTATGAACTTATTCACGTCCAGAGTAAAGAAAACGTCGCTTTGACGGCTGGTCATATTAAATATAAAATTATTCAACATATGAATATCATTATTATGCTTACTCATATAATTATATATATATGGTAAGGTACAAAACATATGAATATCATTATTATGCTTACTCATATAATTATATATATATGGTAAGGTACAAAATATAAACTTACATTTATATTTCTTTTGTATCTCTAAAAGCTGGCTAATGCCTTTCTTCAATATTTTTTTATTTAATCCTATACTACTACCGAATAATATAACAATTGTAGTATACTCGTCATATTCACCCAAACTAACTTTATCAATAATATAATTAAAGGGAGCACCAGTATAACAATAGTTTGTTACTGTCTGATGTATGTGATCATTTAATATTTCTCCGAAACGTAACCCCATACCATCGGAAAATATTATAGTTTTGCGAACCGGGGTGGTAGTGGTAGGGATGGATTGTTCTTTGTCTGATTGTAACGGCGGAGACATAAAGTTACAAGATTTTCCAGACAATTTATGACAATCCGTCTCTTTTTCTATTAGGTTACTTATATTCATATACCTTTTTTTTACCTCTTCCTGACTAGCAATCATATTATTTAGTTGGCTATTTAAACTATCGATTTTTTGAATTAAATTTATTTTTTTGTAGGTTTTATTAATGTTTCTAATACTATTTTTAATATTTATCAGATTTTTCGTTGAGCTATATATGCGTTTATTAACTAATTTATATTTCTTTATTTGCCTATGACTTAATGATTTTTGATTCGCGATAGAATTCAAAGAAGATATTGACTCCACTTCAAGTTCTGCGCATAAAGAAAGTGCGTGAGAGTCTTCATTTATATCTTTAAGTCTATGAAACTCTGATAATTGAGCGTGTGCCTCTGCCAACTGCTCATTAAGGATATAAATTCGCTCTACGGCTATTTCATGTTTAGCGCACTGATCTTCATGAGATTTAATTATTAGCTGTTGTTTTTCCAGCTCTGATTGACACATATCATAGGATTGCCGAAGTAACTCCACTTTCTCAACGAGAGTACTATTTTTTGATTTTAAATTACGAATAGTGATACAGTTTTCGTCACGTTCTTCTAAAAGCCTATTTTTTAAATCCTCCGCATCACTAAATTCTCTTTTGAGTTTTTCATACTTTTGTTCAGCAGCCATCCTACGAGTTGTTATTGATTCCATTCTACGATATAAGTCTTTGTTTATGAAACTAAAATATAAATACCGTAAAAAAATCTATAGCGAACTAATAACTTAGATAGCTAAATAATAAATGTTTCAATTATTCACACAAGCTCCGAAATAGCTATTCAATAATACACTTACTTATACAGGCAAATACCTAAGCGACACAATGAATGATATAATTACTATAACTAGACTATATATAACGACTATGACGACTATAACTAGATTACTGCTTAACGAATGTGCTAAGTGATAAACGCGATAAACTTTTTCTGTATCTTAATATTACAAAGTTACAACATAACAAATAAACGCAACAAAAACACCAACAAAAAGAAAAAAAGAAAATTAATACGGTAATGGAACCCGTGTTTTATTATTAAGTTTGCAGATAGAAAGTCTCTCGAACTAAGAACTCAGTAGTTGCGATCAATGACCTCGATAGAGTTGTGATGTTTTTGATTGACAACTATGTAATTTTATTGAATTGGCAGGTAATCAAATGTGAATTAAGTACATAAGATACTTAGCTGGTTTACTCCGCCAATGAACTGGTTACTGGATGCGTTTTTTCTAACATATGATGTATGTTTTTGTCCGTTAAACCGTCACAATTTTCAATCACTAATATTATCACTATCACTCGATATATTCCTAGGATAACACTTGTGTATATGAATCACGCTACAACTAACACGTGAAAGGCTTTTTCTATTCGTTTTTATGCGTATTACAAATAAAAACCGAAAATACAACTGAGAGAACATACATACATACATATACTCACGGCTATATTTCCCTAGAAGGGGTAACCAGAGCTAAGGAATTATAAATTCCTCAGCCAATTTTGGAAGTTGAGTGGGGAAAAGATGGTAAGAATAAAGGTTTTTGGTGATGGGTCTCCAACCGCATCGCCCAAAAATCCAATAAAAAGCCCCAATACCCTTAGTCGCCTCTTATGACACCCGTGGGTAGAAAGGGGTAGCTACATTCTAAGCCGGCACTACACGGCAATATTCATATACTCACGGGTATAAATCCCTAGAAGGGGTAACCAAAGCTTCAGAATAAGAAATTCCTCAGCCACTTTTGGAAGTTCACTAAGGAAAAGTTTAAAAAAAAGGTTCTTTTGTGATGGTTCTCCAACCGCACCGCCCAAAAATTACTTAAAGTGCCCCAGTGCTTCTATTCGCCTGTGACCAACGCCCACTGGAAGAAATTGGGTGGTGCTATCCTTAGCCAACTAGTAATGCAAGATTCTAATATTTTGGACAAGAGAAAATGGAAATTAAACAGACAACAGGACACTACTCAGCAGTATCATCTTATAATATATAAAATTCACGTGTCACAGTGTTTTGTCACCAAATTCCTCCGAAACGGCAGAACCGATTTAAATGAAATTATGCATACACAATCGGTAGGTATCGGTGGTTGCTGTGTAGTGTCGCCTTAGAATATCACTACCCCATTTCTACCCGTGGGTGATCGTTTGTCTTTTTAAGTGATTTTTAGGCGATGTGGTTGGAGACCCGTCACCAAAAACATTTATTATTACCATCTTTCCCTCAATCAACTTTCAAAAGTGGCTGAGGAATTCCTCATTTCAAAGCTCTGGCTACCCCGTTAGGGATTTATAGCCGCGAGTATATGTATGTATGTATGTACAATCTGTAGGTCTGAGTCTAGTTTATAACAATGTTATACTCCTAAGTGATAATCGTTGTACATCCCTAACATTTTATTTTTATTTAATAGAATGAAATTCCCTAGAAATAATTAATATGGCTAAACAACGTTTTCCGGTTCAGCTTCATACATGATTTTTTACATATACTTACGGCTATAAATCCCTAGAAGGGGTAGCCAGAGCTAAGGAATTAGAATTTCCTGAGCCACTTTTGGAAATGTGAGTGGGGAAAAGATGGTAAAATAAAGGTTTAGCTAGTATGTTAATCATATTAAATATGTTTTCTTTTTAGCCGTGTAGTGTCGGCTTAGAACAGCACTACCCCGTTTCTACCGATGCACAGTGGTACCGCCGCCATACAAGGGCGGTCATAAATACCTTACTCTCTTAATTTGCATTTTTTTTGGGTAAATCAATAAAATAACGTTTGAGATTGTATTACTAATGATGTGTTTAATTATTAGAAGTAAATAAAGAAGTAAAAGTATACCACCACCATGATTTTTATACAATTCAATGAAATAAAATAAATAGGTATAAATATATTAATTTATTTCTAATGATAACTACGAAATATCTACTTTTTGGTATTAATAACATTGTCAATTTATTATTTTTACCATAAAAAATACATTATAACTATTTCTATTTTAAACTTACAGCTAAGTATACATGCATCTCTTACTAAACTGAAAAAAGTATTCTATACAAATAAATTGGAATATAAATCAAACTTTTAATAGATGTAATACTTCTTTGGACATAACACTCTTCTTCTGACGGGGGAGTTTTCGAAGGCCAGTAATAAATGGATCCGAACTGAGTAAAAGTCTATTTAGCAAATCTGAATTACTAACTTCTCTTGACATCTTGCGCGTGTGATCTCGTCTGAAGGACTTATTAGAATTTATTGTTTGATTCAGCTGCCTCTTCAGATAAAGAAAAGAAAAGTTAAAACCCCGATCGATACTAAAGCGTGTTGCGCTACCTGACCCCCGTAAATGAGCACTTTGTGTCTACAGTCATCTAAATTTTTAATATCTACATTCTCTACATCATTTAAACAAGCTAGAAAATTACTTAAAATATGTTTATGTTTCTGTGCATCTGTTCCGCCATGTTCCAATAGCCATACCTCAAATAAATGCATCCTTGTAAAGGTACATTTAATCGTATAACCTGGAAAGAAAAGTTAAAACTGTTGTATCGGATTTTGAGAATTTGCTAATTTTGAGTCTACGCAGTAGTCTTTAAGAACTCGTAGCAGCTACATAGGCAGCTCTTGGCAGCTGAATCTTTTTGTATCCAAAAGAAGACACTTCAATCTTAAAACTGTACTATGTGAGAACCATTGACGATATCTGACATACTCTTAAAACTTTAGGAAAAGTCAAAATAATGTTTATTTTTAAAATAAAATATTGTTGTACATTAGAAGGGACAAACATGTTCTAATATGACAGATAACGGTTTAAAATGCACCTGAATTATAATACATACCTTGTTCTTGGAAATCCATATCCCGGAAGTCACTCACAAACAATGCAATTCTGAGAATTCACTTCCGCACAAACAATGTTCTAATGAGTAACTGATAACGGCGAGCATAAGGGTAAGATGCTTTCACTTTGAGGGTCAAAAGCAAATTGTTCTCAAATGAAAAGGGTGACATATTTATACTTTTTGGATAGCTTGTTTATCGGTTTATCGTTAAAAACAATAAAATTAATAGTATTTGATAGTCGACTTTACCGATTAATGGCCTATGGCGGTACCACTGTGCGATGGGTGTACGTAAGAGGCGACTAACGGTATTGGGGCTTTTAAGGGATTTTTCGGCGATGCTGTTGGAGACCCATCACCAACAACCTTTACCTTACCATCTTTTCCCCACTCAATTTTCCAAAAGTGGCTGAGGAATTTATAATTCCTTAGCTCTGGCTACCCCTTTTAGGGATTTATAGCCGTGAGTATATGTATGTATGTTCTTTTTAATGATATTTTCCCCATTTTCTTTTCAGAATAGAACTATCAACAACGACACCCTGCGAACTGTTTTCGAAAATGATTCAATAATTCCGCCATATTGAAACCAAAGTTAAATACGATAATGTATGGCTTTCTGTTTCTTAATATGTGTATTAGATGTAGATTAGTCAATCTTACTGCAAGAATCGCAGGCTTATATAATAATAATAATAATAATAAATCATTTATTTTCAGACAACAAGGTCCATATAATATTAGTAAACTTAGTCTATGTTAGTATTTTACAACTTGGTAGGCAGAGGCTTTGAGATCTGATGCGCAGCCCTGAAGCGCCGGAACACTATTCCCTCAGGCCAAAAATTCTCTCCTAGCAGAATCTTCTCGTGGACTGCGGGAACCTGGAGCCAGTAGGATTTGAAGTTAGTAGGCCTACTGGGCTCCAGACGTGAGATGTTGAGCACGGTAATGGGACCGAGGCTCGTCTGCTCAATGTGACGCAAGATAATTATCTTATATATCTTATACTAATTCGGTTGTGCCAAGGTCGCTGGTTCGAGTTCCTGAGAAAAGTTTTGGGTATGGATTGACCTTGGGTGTCATGTCATGGATATTATATATAAGATTAATATTTAAAATAACAATCTTATCTTATATGTTTTAATCGTAATATATCGGTGTCATAATATAACGAATATCGTAAAACAAAAAAAATAGTTAAATAATATATTGTATTGAGGACAATGGCAGAAATGGTTTTAGTTTAAATCTGAATTTGAATCTGGATTATTTATATCTAAGAAACAATAATACGAAGTATAAATGGCTGAATATGCGTGTATTCAAGTTGAACGAACGATGATTATAATCAGTCACTCAATATGCTCAATTCTAGCTTTAATCATTCAATTTACTCACTCACCATTCAAACGGATTTTCTACATTCAATTAACAAAATCTACACAAAGTTAATTTTTGAATATGTCTTGAACCCTGTTGGTTTACAGAATTTAATATATTTTTTAGATAAATTTGTTTTTTTTCTTCCGAAAAAGTTATATAAAGTTATATACGTCTGTATTAACTCGAGGAACGCGAAGTAAGAACCCTTATAATTCTGCCATTGTTCTTGTGTTCAGCAAATCTATTTGTTGAACTTAATATTGTAAAATATGTATTTCATTTAGAAAAAGGACATATGTCAAATAATTTTTGTGTCAGTTTACACTCTCAGTTTGTTATACAAAAAATAATATTATTTTGAATGTATAATTAAAAGTGACTAGGACATACTTCGAAACTACTGTGATATTATTTACTTTTCATGTATTTTATTAAAATAGTTTTATATTCAATTTAAAAAAAGAATATGCGGAGTTGAAAAAAAATGTTTGCTTGTGAACATTTAAGGAGCTGATTTAAATGAATTGAATGAGTCATCTACATATCTATATAGTTATTATAAAAAGGAAATGTTTGTTTGTGTGCTGTAATGAATAAGCTAAGAAACCGCTCATCCTAATTTAAAACTCTTTCATCAAAAGAAACTACAACCTTCTGGGCCTTTCCGCATTTTGTAGCTATTTCGCTCACTCTTAAGATAAATTTACTGAGAGTGACAAAGACGAAAAATTCGCGCGCGCATTATAAATTTACTTGTATTTAGTTTCATTGAATAACTATAATGTTTAAATGAAAAGTTAAACAGCAAAATTATATTCTAAACCTACGCAAATATACATACAAAATGAGTTTACATGTATGTTATGCCAGTGGAGCCATAACGTATTTTTTATGAAAATATAGCATGTTGAAATACAATTTTTGTCATCATTATATTTCAACACGTTGTTAAATATTAAACAGCAAATTTTAACACCATTACCTAATCACCAATTTATATTTTACTCATTTCATATCAATCTTAACCAAACGGACTTTATAGAGTTTGAAACCAATCAAAATTAACCTATTTTTCTGGGGAGGCCCTTAAGAAGATTTTATAAAGTGATTTAATTGTGTGTTCGAACACTTGGTTAATATAGTATTTTCTAAGATTTTCACGATTGCACATTATAATTGAAACAACTATTGATTTTCGGATATTTTAATCGCGTGTTATTACATTATTTTTAAAGCCCGACGTTTCGAAAACTTTTCAGTTATCATGGTCACGGGAAGACTGAGGTGTTATATAACTGAAAAGTTTTCGAAACGTCGGGCTTTAAAAACAATGTAATAACACGCGATTAAAATATCCGAAAATCAATAGTTGTTTCAATTACTTGGTTAATATGTTTACTATGTCCGAAAATACAAATCATTCCGTTTTCATATGTGCCACTCAAAATTCAAACGAATTTTTGAGCTTTGTTACCTTTTTTACATTCTTTTTACAAAAAAGAAACCATTTACCAAAAAAATAACTAAGATGGATTGATTTTTGTATCCTTTTTATTATATAGACTACGTCCGTGGCCGAGTGGATAGGTGACTAGCTTCTCGGTCTGGAGGTTGCGGGTTCGATCCCCGCTGAGAACAACATTTATGTGATGAGCATAAGTGATTGTTTCTTAGTCTTGGATGTTATTTATATTAAATATATCGTTGAGTTAGTATCCCATAATACAAGTCTTACTTAGTTGGGGCTAACTTGTTCTGTGTATAATATGCCGGTTTATATATTTATTAATTTATTATAATTATTTATTATTAAATTATGTGCTTTCAAATGCCAAAATTTTGTGGAATGCACATTTGTATACAGATTGTAGAGGTAAAAATGTAAGAAAAAGTACTATCTCTAAATATCGCAGTCTTTAGGTTAAAATCCTGAAACGAACTTATAAAGTTTTTTTAATTGTATACAAAAAAGTGTATTTCCATTGTTTACCAATATTTAATGTTATAAACATTAATATCAAGAGGCCTAGTACGAGCGCTATTTTATCGTCGCGATATCGGTTAGTATGATATGACAGTATATGATACTAAGTAAGTGCGATAGAGGTGGATGTTTTATACCACGCGATATCTAGTTAAAATGTCGCTCGTACTAGCAATGCAGAAGAGCAAGCACGAGCCGTAGTTATCGCGTGGGATAAAGCAGCCATCTCTTACGCACTTACTTAGTATCGTATACTGCCATCTCATTCTAACCGTTATCGTGTCGATAAAATAGCGCTCGTGATTGCTATACGGGATACCTTATTTCATCTACCTCTATTTTATCCCCTAAAAATATTTTTATCAGTATTATATACTTCTTACTAAATAACTTAATTTACTGCTTTGAGAACTTAGGAAAATACAGGCAAGTTATGTATAACTAGTTGAGGAAAATAAGTTGGAAAACAGGGTTGTTGGAGCAATTGTTGAAACTACTCTTCAATAAATCAAGGTAGACTAAAAACATTAAAAACGGCCAAGTGCGAGTCGGCTCACGCACTTAGGGTTCCGTACTATCTACTGTGTGAGTCATTTATTTAATTTTATTTTACATACATACATATACTCGCGGCTATAAATCCCTAGATTTCAGCCAGAGCTAAGGAATTAGAAATTCCTCAGCCACTTTTGGAAAGTAAGTGGGGAAAAGATGGTAAAATAAAGGTTTTTGGTGATGGGTCTCCATCCGCATCGCCCAAAAATCCCTTAAAAGCCCCAATACCGTTAGTCGCCTCTTACAGCAATTTATTTTATTTTGTTTGGAAGATTAACAGCAATAACTTATATACTACTAAATAAATTTTCGTGTGCCAATTATAATTATAAGTCTTCACCAGTATTTATAGATATAATATTCAATTTTAATTTAAATCTTTTTGTTCATGAAAACCTCATGTGGGGATTATTACTAATAAATAAAGAATAAATAAAGGAAAGAAAAATTGACACGGTAGCTCAATTGGCAGAGCGACGGGGGCGTATACCCGAGTTCATGGGTTCGATTCCCGCCTGTGTCGAAATTTTTCTTTCCTTTATTTATTCTTTATTTATTAGTTACAATATTCAAGTTTCTACCTTTTAATTAAAACGAGTAAAAAATACGTATATTGTATGGGAGACCCCCTTTACTATTTACTTTATTGTTATATAATTTTTATTGTTGAAAATATTCTATGTAACTTTGGCGCGTCTCATTCTTACCGTTTTTAATATTGAAAAAATAAACGAAAAAACGCGTTTATTGTTCGAGCACACTCTATTTGATCCAAATATTTTAAGATATTTTTAAATCTATAAAGTATATTAATCATAAAAAGGAAATACTAATAATTTTTTCTGTTTATTGTCCACCTAGATAGATTGACGAGGTGTTTCAGAAATAATATATTGGCTGTTGCCTTAATGCTTTTCGTAGGCACAACAAGATTACGGTGCGTCTTATGCATTTAAGTGGTTGCCACTAAATTTTAGGTCTTGGGCACAAGTTTTGTGCCAGTTTAGTTCGGCAATTATTATTTACATAGTCATACTACACCCCTATTGTCGTTATTTCAAGACATGGTATAAAATTTATGGCACAAATAAAGCATTTAAGTATTCAACTGCCTCTATCACGTGACTACTGTCTAAGCAAAACGAGGTTAAAAATGTCACGTGATATTCAGAACTTTTGTCTCTTTGGTCTCGTAAAAGTACATGTTTTTTTTTTACAATTTTACCGACTTGACTTCCAAAAGTCACTGAAGGATTTATAATTCACATGAACAGTATGTAAAACTGTATGCAATAAATTTATAGATTGCAAAAATAAATGAAATGAAAAAATATCGAAGCTCTGGCTACCTCTTTTAGAATCTAAAGCCATCCGTATATGTATATTAGTTTTTGGTACTATTTTCCTAACCATGGATTAACGGTAATTTCAAATTACTTAAAGAAAAATTTATGTAATTATAGAATAGAATAACTCTTTATTGTACATCAAACACAAATTTACATTAGAAATTACCATACAGTTTACAATGAGGTACAATCGGCGGTCTTATCGCTAAAAGCGATCTCTTCCAGACAACCTTTGTAATATTATGTGACATAAATTTTATACCTAGTCATGAATATGAAATATCATTTTAGAACGGCCATACGGGTAAAGCACGGTCGCCGGGCAGGAAGAATTTCGTACATTGACCTGTTTACCTACTGACAGTGGTCACAAACATTTTTTGTCGTGTACTAGTTAAAAATATAGGATTTTTATATTTACCTACCTTGAATAACGGAAAAGTGGCAAATAAACATTTTTATTTGAAATAGGTATTCTATTCTAAAAAAATGCTAGCATACAAATATAAACCTTACGTAAGCACACAAAAGGTTTGTAACTCCTGATGCCCGCGGTCGACGCTACCGTGTGAGCGGGATGCAACTTATTCACGCGTGAGAAAGGGAGACAGGTAGAATAAGGTCAATGTACGAAATTCTTCCGGCTCGGCGACCGTGCTTTAGAAGGGGTAGCATGAAGCTTGTGAGAGCGCGTATGTGACATGAGAAGAGAAACGTCACAGAAATTGCTCATAAAAATCAATCAGTATCTCACTTCTCACATGACACATTCGCTCTCACACGCCTCATGCTACAGGGCTGGTTCGTCTATAAGGCTTATTCCGTTTATCCACCCTAAAACAGCCTCCCTAAGTCGGATATTCGGAAACGCATGTCCGTCTAGCCACCCTGAACGGGGTGGATATCCGGAATGCATATAATATGGTTCTTCCGATTTTCTACCCTGCCTACGTACAGTCATTTACAGAAAAATGACCCTAAGTTTGTAAGATATTTTTATTCAAACTGTAAGTAAGAAAGTAGGTATGTTTATCTTAAGTATTTTAATGTTCACGATGTTTCTTGGACCCATTTTGTGTTGTGTATGTTTCTGTAAATTACTGTAGGTACTTGGGGTAAAAAATCGGAAGAACCATATTATTTGCTTTCCGGATATCCACCCCGTTCAGGGTGGATAAAAGGACATGCGTTTCCGAATATCCGACTTAGGGAGGCTGTTTTAGGGTGGATAAACTGAATAAGCCGTCTATAAGATATTATTTGAAATATAAGGAATAGAGATGACAATATGGTCACGAATAATGAAAAGAGGTTGTATTACAACCAGTATATTTTTGGATCGTTATCTTTGTCTCCTAAATTTTTATTGTCAGTTTTTTTTTTATTCTAGCCCAATATATGTTTCAGTTATGCATTTGTTTTAGTTAAATATTTGTAAGTAGGTGTTGTTAACTGTAATTTTAATTAAGTTGATGTTATTGCAAATAAAGATTATATGATATATTTTTTCTGTTTAATTTCATTATAAACATAGAAAGAAAGATCGATCGAACTCTTATGAAAAGTGATCAGACAGGAGGAGACAGCTTAGTGTCGCATCTCGTGGTCTTAGGAATTAGAATCGTAGAATTAGAAATTCCTCAGCCACTTTTGAAAATGTGAGGTTATCTTCATCATCAGAAAGTAGAATTCCACTGCTGGACGTAGGCCTCTACAAAGATTTCCACAAAGAAGGAACCTGTTCTATACTCATCCATTGGTTTCCGCCAGCTTAGCTAGGTACGTTAATATCTGAACGATAAGTCAGCAGATTAAGTAAGTATTTAAAACCAATTATATTTTTTTCGTAAGCTTAGAATGTCACTACGATTTTCTACCTACGGGTGTAGTAAGAGGCGACTAAAGGTATGGGGCTTTTTAAGTGGTTTTTGGGCGATGTGTTTGGAGACCCATGACCAACGATAGTTTATTGCTCCCATTTCCCCAATCTAGTTCCAAATGTGGCTGAAGAATTTCTGGCTACCCCTTTTTGGGATTTATGGCCGTAAATATATGTATGTGTGTATGTCTTTTATAACCAAACCCTCTTATTCGTATGAGCAATGGAACAGTCGATAACAGATCAAATATGTCTGTTTTTCCTTACTTATTTAAACTTACGGTAATAAATCCCAAAAATATAGAGTGACAACTTCGGAATAGACAATTCATTCACTTTAGGAAGTCTATTGCGGAGGAGGTACTAAAAATAAGGTACTATTGGTTATTTTTCTCCAGCTGCATCGCCCGAAAACTACAAATAGGGTCCGTACCCTTAGCTTACCCCCCATATTTTACCCAAGTAACTTCCAAAAGTGGCTGAGGAATTTGTAATTCCTTAGTTCTGGCTACCTTCTACGAATTTATAGCCGTGAGTATGTATGTCAAATTCGTCAGCCTCGGTTAATACCGCAAGTCCCCACCAGTGACAGACTTTTCTATCGTATATTCCTTAGTGTCAGGTGAGACTATTAGGACGGAAAAGTGCTAGTTATCTTCCCTTCCTCAAATGATAATACCTCTTTCAACCTGAGGGCCAATGATAGAGGGCATTAGTGGAAATTTGAAGCCGGAGCTCCCAAAAACAACAATTGGCCTAGACCTCGCTTTTATAACATACCCTTTTTATATTATAAATCGATAAAGAACATCATATTTAAAAACTTTGCCCATGGAATGCCTATCTAAAAAATTGTAATTTTCAAAAAAAAAAGATAATTAAAAATTGTCGTACCTAGTTCAAACTGAGAATGTATAGAACTAGATTCCTTGCTTCAGTGAAAATAAGAAATAAAAAAAAACATTTGATCTATGGTGTAAACAAAAACATAACCTCTTTCGGTATTTTCCAGTTCAATCGCTCGCTTACCGGTTTATTTTCATGATATTATTTTTCAACGACGATCAATACAACTGGAAAATACAGAAAGAAGTTATATTTTTGTTTACAGAGCGAAAAGCATATATCAAATGTTTTTTTTTTATTTTTTATTTTCACTGAAGCAAGGAATCTCATTGTATACATTCTCAGTTTGAACTAGGTACGACAATTTTTAATTATTATTATATTTTGAAAATTACAATATTTTAGATAGGCATTCCATGGGCAAAGTTGTTTAGTTTGATGTCCTTTATCGATTTATAATATAAAAAGGGTATGTTAAAAAAGCGAGGTCTAGGCCAATTGACCAAAGATTTGTTCATTTCAACGCTCTGGAAACCTCTTTTCGACATTACATTTAAGTCGATAGATTAATTTCCCGTGTAGTGCCGGTTTAGAATGTCACAACCTCTTTCTACCCACGGGTATCATAAGGGCGACTAATGGTATGGGGCTTTTTTTATTGGTTTTTGGGCGATGCTATTAAAACCCATCACCAACAATACTTTATTTCTACCATCTTTTACCTATCTACTTCCAAATGTTAGATACTCTTCAGCTCAGAGCTTTAGCTCTGGCTACCCCTTTTTGGAATTTATGGCCATTAGTATATGTATGTATGTCGATATAGTAAGAATAAAACTCCAGATATAAGGACATCATGTATTATACAATACACATCACAATCATCACTTATAAAAAAATAACAAACGTAATTGTATTAAAACAAAATAACCTATTAGTATTAGCACAATCACCTAATAGAAACATTCAGGAATATCATACATTTTTTAACATACAAATTTTAATATACCTTGTATACAGATCTTATAGTTCTAATTAAAGAAAGTTTTTACATGATAACATTTTTTTTTCATAAAATTTAGTTTTCAGGTCTAACCTCCTTTTTAATATTTTATTTTAAAGTGATTTTTGGGCGATGTGGTTGGAGATCCGTCACCAAAAACATTAATTATTACCAACTTTTCCCCAATCAACTTCCAAAAGTGGCTGAGGGATTTCTCATTCCAAAGCTCTGGCTACCCCGTTAAGGGATTTATAGCCGTGAGTATATGAATGAATGACCTCCTTTACTTTTTATATGAGAATATTAAACTACAAAACTTCTTCGCCGTGTAGTGCCGGCTTAGAATGTCACTACCCTTTTCTAACCACGGGTGTCGTAAGAGGCGACTAAGGGTATGGGGCTTTTTGTATACTTAGTTCTGTCATTTTGTCCCCTATTAACTTTTCAAATGTGGGAGAAGAGTGAGGAACTCCTCAGCTCTAAAGCTCTGGCTACCCCTATTTGGGATTTACGGCCGTGAGTATATGTATGTATGTTAACTTTGAAAAACTTAAAATCTAGAAATGAATGGTATTTTTACACATACTTAACAGCCTTTACATATAACACAGGAAAAGATGGCCATAGACAAGTACTATAGTTTCTGTGTTAAGGGATACTTCTAACTGAATGATATGTGCTACGTAAGAAAAGGCACTAAAAATCCTTATGCTTACTACACAATCTTGGCACAATCTTAGGAAATTTAAGAATTCATTTAATTTTACACTTTTGGACGTCAAATTAAAATCAATGCAATATTGTAATTTTGTATCTGGTAGAAAACCCACAATAGGAGAAATGTCAGTCACTTAAACACAATTTCAGATTTCTTAATTCAATGAGAGGTTTTCTTTTTGAGAAATAAAAAATCAACATAGTTTCCTAGAGCTCTGTAGATGGCGTTGATGTAACTACGTTACTTACTTCATTTTTTTTCTTCGTGGCCTCAATCGTGTTGCCACAATAATTTCGTCAATGTCAACTTTAAAAACATGTGTCACATCACCATAGAGTAACTTTTTGGCGAGTAAAAACAACAAAAAGAATGTTAAATATAAATACCGTCTTTGTTTATTTACTTTTAAGCTATCTTGGTTTAAACTGATATTTATTTAGACTTTCAAATCAGAACGTTTTTATGTACGTTCCGTTTTACGATATCATTACATCCAAGTAACAATAGCAAGTCTGGCGCCATCTATCCTGAGAACAGGGAAGAAGAAAAAAAGGAAAACCTCTCATTAATAAAAATACAACTATTTGCCAGCAATATATACATAGTACATTGGATTGGATTCAAATATCAATTTCGAAATGATTATGCATATTTTTAATCCTTAGAACAGATTTTTGAATTAAGAAATTTTCATACTCGCATATCAAAATGGAACATTGTTTATACCATGCGAAGTAAACACATTAATACCGCGATGAAGGATCTGTCTTTACCTAAGCGAGATGCTTTTATGTGAGTGAGTGAGATGAGAATAAGCTGTATGCTATGCCTGAGAGACGAGTACATTCTAGTTCCTAGAATGCTACATACAGATTTTAATTACATAATCAAATAAATTCTCCAGAATCGGAAACTTATACCAGTAACCTTATAAACAAAAAAATATAATTTTTAAGTCAATCTAGGCCTATAAGAACTTTATGATACACCCTAATATCACCAAAGTGCACCTTCAACCAGAACACACAAAAATATTCAACTTTCAAAATGCCCTCATATCACTGTTTTCCATTACTGGTCTAAATTTCTTAAATAGTCTGAGCCAATAACTAATCAAATCGATTATCTAAATACGGCAGAGGCAAGGCGGTAACTTTCCTCCAAAAATGGGTGCTTTACACAATATTGACGCATAATCAAGGACCTATAACAAAACTGAATTATAATTTAAAATCCTAAAACACATTCGCCTTCATCGTCATTACTGGCAGGACCACAAAATGAATAAGGTACCACATCAATTAAAGGTGCCTGTGTTTTAAATGCCGCATTAAATTCAACGTCTTTTTCATCACTACCCTCATATGTTATTTTCGATCTAAGACTCCTTTTTGTTTTATTTTTTCGGTTTGTATAGACTTTGACATCATTTCCATTAGATTTATCAAGATTTAACTCTAGTCCTGGTTTAACCCAGGATAGCCTTGATTCCATCCTTTTTGAAGCTTTTTCCTTACTAGGTTTTAAAGTTTTATTCTTTTGATGCGGCACAAATGTATATTTAGATAAAGTATCTTTTGTTGGTATATCTGGGTCGAGTATTATATTGGAAATGGCTGAAATTTTCCTTGGTTTATCTTGTTTACATACTAAATTCTTCGTTTCATTATTGTTACATGGTGCAGATGATATAATATCACTTGAAATGGATTGTGGTAGTGTTTTAGGTGCAATTGTCTTGTTCGTAAGAATATCTCTTAATATACTTACTTTTGTTTTGGTTCTAGCATATGTATGCCCTGTTTTTCTTTTAGTTTTTTTATTTGATATTGTAGTGTCAGTACTTTTATTATTATCAAGTTCATTAGACGGTATTCTAGTTTGAATAGAAGTATTTGTATCAATAGTTTCATCTAATGCAGCTTTTTCTGAAATTTTATAATCAGTTTTTCGCTTTGATTTAATTTTCCTCATTTCAGATCTAGTAGTATGTGAACCAAGATCTAAATGATTAGGTTGATTACTCGCAGGAGTACTTTGGGACAAATTAGTTCTAAGATTACTAATAATTTTGGATAAAATAGAATTTGTTTCATCTTCGGAGATGCTTGGTGCTTCTGGTTCTGTATATTTTAATACAGCGATATTTCGTTTGGCTTTAGTGATGGGTTTTTGGGCACGGTTCTTTGTGAACCTAAGGTCTTTTTTAAGTTCTTTTGATGATGTTTTTTCATCATTTTCAGCAGGTATATCAATAACTTCTGCCATATTTGATGTAATATTTAAATAGTTACTATTGGTTGATGTTGAATTTATATTTGAATCTGCTTGAATATTACTTGGTCCAGATTTAAATGTATACACACCAACATTTGACGTTTTTGATTTTGACGTTTGTGCTTCATAATGATTTAGGTTTTTCTGGCTTGTATCACCATTTGTTTTGGTATAATTTTCAGTCATTTGTTTCGAGTTTGCTATGATGATATCCTTAAGATTCAATTGTGTTTGTAGACGATTAGAAGATTTAGTTTTCTTTTGATGTAATGCAGCCTGCGCGATTTTATCATCATTTACTCCACACATATTATCACCATCTACAGAATTGTGAGTGTTGTTGTATTGAGCAATACTATTTTGCTCATTACTTTCACTATCATCAGCAATATTAAAATCTTTCAGAATATTACTCAGAAAATTAACCGCTTCACTGTTTTTCGAGCGCTTCTTTTTAGATTTACATGATTTCAATTTAGGTAGCTCAGGTTTGGCTTTTTCATTTATAGTCAAAAGAGTCTTTGATATTCTATAACATTTAGTACATATGCCAAGTATATTGTAGACTCTTGTGACCTCAAAATATGTATTGATAGCATAGGCGCATTCAATGCAGATTACTTCGCCGTTATCACATATTTTATCTCCAATCATTGGTTTCGATTCCTCCTCGTTATCTTGGTATGACGTAATACCAGCTGTTTTAATCAAAGGAGCGTATTTATCACTTTTGCAGATATTGCAAACCAGGTTAATTTTCTCTTTACATATCCTCCAGCCGTACCGTTCACTAGTACATCCGTAACAAGCGAAATTCGTGTGTGCTCGCTCTAATTTCTTGCCGACAGTCTTTTGTAAATACCTAATGTTCATTTTCATGCATTTGCAAACTGAACAAAAGTCACCGTAATTTGATTGTAGCTTCCCTATTACATGGTAAATGCTAAATCGATACCAATTCGCATTGAGACAATCATCGCAGACTTGTTTTTGGTGTTGATGTCTGATATAGCAGTAGTTTTGATGCTTGGTAAGATTGAAGTACTGCTGATTGCACATTTTGCAGAGTCTTGCGTCACTGAGTTTGTACTTGTGACACAAACTCTTGTGAACTAGCCAATTGTTTGAGGATGTGAAGTGAGTCGAGCAAGCTCCACACATACCGGCGTAGGTGCTCTGTCTTTGGAATTCAAACTTGTGTAGTGTTATACACAAATGTTGCGCATTGTGGATCACTAGCTCCTGCCTGGAATGAATAAATGCATGATTTAGTTATATTGTATTAACTCGATAACTCTAAAAAACTCAGCGTTCCCCTTAGGTGACAAGGGTACTAACACTTCAGGCCCCTATTTCACCACTCTGACAAGTCAGACAATTGTCAAGAAAAACTATGACTGCGCCGATTTGATTTGTTAAATATTCGACACTTGTTTTGCTTATCCGAAATTTTTCCTTAAACGCGAATTGAGATATGTCGAAGGAGAAATTTATTTGTTTTCTATACATTATCCCAAACATAAATCACAATCAGTGCCACTACTATTGCTTTCACGAAGCGCCATTTTGTAACTTAAAAATACGACAATTGTCACGCTAGCCCTCACGCTAGACTGACACACCTTCGATCTCATGTCAATAATTTACGACAAATCTACAAATATGTTAAGTTGAAAAATTGACCTTGTTTCACAACATAATTGTCTTAAGATTAAGTTATCGACAATTGTAACATTATGCCTGTCATGTTAAGAACTATTTATACACGAAATATTTTTCAAACTTATCAGTTGTCACTTGTTACTGACATATCTCAGCCGACAAATGTCACTGACAATTGAATCACTTCAGATAAAATTTTTAAAACTTCTTGTTAATCATAAAACTAAAAATAAATGTAAGGGTAACTACCATAAACTTTTTAAAATATGTAAAATTCTGCCTGTCAGCCTGAAACATAAATACCTCTTATTAATTAACAACCACGACAGTCAAGAGCAGAATCTCACGAAGCTGAGTCATAGCCAAGGGACGAGGTCGGTGTCGGCGGGCAGGCTGGAGGTACCCAGAGTAAATAATTACTACGGGGACAGGACGCTTAAAAAGCGATTACCGTACTTGATCAACAGTCTGCCCGAGGACATCCGCCTCATTATTGTATCTTATTAGCAAACAACAGTGCACCGGTGATGATGATTCATTTTCTTATCAATAAAGGGACTGTGTGTACGCTAAGTACGCCCCTTACTACATCAGCATTATCTCTATCGAACTTACTTATTTATGTCATCTCATTCTAACCGATATCGCGTCGATAAAACAGCGCTCGTACCTACTGGGCTCCCTGCTATCTTTTTCTATGATTTACAACAGAGTTTGCACGGACGAAATAATTCTACTATAAGAACGGTGTCGCTTCTTAACTAACGGTACTAAGTTTCGGGATGCGAATTTACCATACCCTTAGCATGAATGTATTTATATTTGCCTGACCATCACTCAAATCCCTTAGTCGACTGGTACACAGCTTTATCATCACCATACCCCGCAGCGAACTAGCGAAACCGTGGCATTTGTGAGATAGGGTTGTCATTTTATTACAACAAACAAATAAATAGAAATATTGTTATTTAAATTAATATAGTTAATTTCATTCACCATGTAATTATTTTTAAATTATGGTGTTAAAAGGGTTATCAGTGAATTGCATTAATCAAGTACGATTAACTAAACATACATATACTCACGGCTGTAATTCCCTAGAAGGGGTAGCCAGAGCCAAGGAATTATAAATTCCTCAGCCACTTTTGGAAGTTGAGTGGGCAAAAGATAGAAAAATAAAGGTTTTTGGTGATGGGTCTCCAACCGCATCGCCCAAAAATCCAATAAAAAGCCCCAATACCCTTAGTCGCTTCTTACGACACCCGTGGGTAGAAATGGGTAGCGACATTCTAAGCCGGCACTACACGGCAAACTATGTACCGAATAAATCATAGTTGCTAACCCTGATAAACAATTGTCATTTGCCACGGATTTGCTAGTTCGTAGCGGGGTATGATCATCACATTTTACAGACATACATATACTCAAGCACATGAATGACAAAAAGGGGTAAGAGTTTATTCACGATTAGAAATGCCTGATCCACTTTTAGTAAAGATTGTAATATTATGAAAGGTTGTTGATGTACAGCCAGCCACATCGCCTTATCACAAGTTAACCTCAAATATATGAATCACCTCTTAAGACACACGCGGGAATTAAGGGTAAGTAAGCCGACACTACACAGACGCTTTGAAGATACTCTGATATAACTTCGTATTATCCAACTGTTATTGTGTAATAAATAAAGAATAAATAAAGGAAAGAAAAATTTCGACACAGGCGGGAATCGAACCCGCGACCTCGGGTATACGCCCCCGTCGCTCTTGCCAATTGAGCTACCGTCTCAATGGCTGCCAGCGCGAAAAAAATCGGAGGTAGGAAACGCAAACACTACTAAAACGTGTAAAAGAAATAAAGGATAGAAGAATTTCGTAGCGTATACCCGAGGTCGCGGGTTCCAATCCCGCCTGTGTCGAAATTTTTCTTTCCTTTATTTATTTATTAGTAATAATCCCCACATGAGGTTTTCGTGAACAAAAAGATTTAAATTATGTTACTGTTTAGTTTCGGTTTAGAATAGCAGTACCCCATTTCTTGCCGCGGGTGATCGTAAGAAGCGACTAAGAGTATCAGGGCTTTTAAAGTGATTTTTGGGCGATTCGGTTGCAGACCCATCACTAAAATCATTTATTTTAGAAACTTTACCCCACTTAACTTCCAAAAGTGGCTGAAGAATTTTCTGATTCTTTGGGTCTGGCTACCCCTTTTAAGGATTTATAGCAGTGAGAATATGAATGTATGTATCCAACTATGTGAGTTATCTCTAAACTGTATTTGGTACTGCAAATAAACTAATCAAAATCATGAAAGCGGAACTTGTTGATTGGTCTATATATTCTAAGATTCAAACATGCGCGCTGTATATTCCTGTAGGGATGGCAGAGATACTAAAACTTCTTAACATCACGTGACAGTGTCACTTGGAATCATCTTTAGGTAACGTAAGTTACTCTATCGGTTAGAATGAGATATAAGATGCCTGTTTTATACGACGCGTTATCTAGTTAAAAGGTCGTTCGTGCTAGCCATGCTAGAGGTCCTAGGTACCAAGTAACTCACAAGATCTGTAGGTTGCTATCAAGAAAATAAAACACAAACTTATTACAACTTTTTAATTTTTTTAAGCCTTTGAGTTATCAGTTTCAATCTCTTTTTATTCACATCTACCTTCATTTTCTCCTTAGCGTCATCTTCGAAAACTATTCTATCTTTAATCTTCTTCGTAGTCTCGGCTTTAGATATCTTCTGATACATTTTCAACACTATATTAACATCAATAAAATTAAAACAACATTCATCGCATGCATGCAACGCCCCATCTCTTAACTCCCCCACATTAAGATATGCTATTTTATAAAAATACCCGCTGCTTATGACGTTCCGTTCTTTTTTCATCATGTCACAGACTTCGCAATGTTTCAAAATGGCGACGATATCTTGCGCGGGAATGTGAGTTTTCACGTGATCGACCAACGATTCGATTTGTGAAAATCTCTCATTACAGAAGCGACATTTGACTATTTCTATATCTTTATTTGTAATGTATTTCTTAAAACATGGATTGCAGAGTGGTACTTTAAGTTTTTGGTCGACCCGTTTCTTAACACAGACCATACAGGATGACGGATGAGATATTTTGACGTCCAAATGTCTTAGGTTGTGTCTTGCTTGTTCTTTTCTAAAAATAAAATTGCTTAGTGAGTTTTTATTGGGTATTGATTTAAAGTTTTGGGACATTCACAACCATGCTTAAAATCATAGTTATTATTTGGTTAATGATCCGGTTGTCTGTTAGAATATAATATAAAGCGGTAAGTTCAAAAGCTAAAATTAAAAGCAGGTATTTGGCCGTGGTACATAAATACTAATTGTAATAGATATAAGAAATCAATGGAAAAAAATGTACTCACGTGATCTGCGAGTCCTTAGAAGCCTACTCACTAAAATTGTATGCGATATAATTTGGCTTTACTTAAGCACAAATTGACTGAATGAAAGGGTCCAAGACAAAACTTTTATATGAGACTTCTAGCGCATCGAATCGTTTTGTATGGTTTATTTATATAAATCATAGATTATATTCGTCTTATATACTAATAAAATACATTTATAAAATTTTATATACGAATAAAATTTCACAAGCTCAAAAATACGGTTAACTGAAGTGTCTTTGTAATTCAACTTTCGTTGTGGCTTTTTTATAATTTGTATTAAATCTCCATTTACGTTTTAGATCACTATTACAGTTTTAATCAACTAGTCGAAAAGCCAAGAGAAAATAAGTTATCTTTCCAAGCATGCCGTATACATTATACATGTGTATTGCAAATCTATATTATGGTCTGTTTTTTGATAACCAGGAAATAATATTAACGTCTATATAAACTTGCCGTGTAGTGTCGGCTTAGAATAGCACTACCCCATTTCTTCCGGTGGGTGTACGTAAAAGGCGACTAACGGTATTGGGGCTTTTACGGGATTTTTGGGCGATGAGGTTGGAGACCCTTCACCAACAACCTTTATTTTACCATCTTTTCCCCATTTAACTTTCCAAAAGTAGCTGAGGAATTTTTAATTACTTAGCTCTGGCTACCCCATCCAGGGATTTATAGCCGTGAGTATATGTATGTATGTAATATAAACGTCTATATAAACGTCATGTTATAAAACGCATTAAAGCTTTTTGATTTCGTAGATGAAGCACATGAAAAATAGACATTGCGTTGCGCGACAAGAAGTTTTTTTAAGGCTGCCGTGACCCTACAAAATGTAAAAGTAAAATTTATTTTATTTATATTTTGGATCGATGGCAACGGGCATACAAGTATATTTAATTTCTTACACAGTCAAACAATTACATGAAAGAAGAGTTTATTGTTTGCCAATTTATCCCCTTATTAACCCAAATGGTTGAGTCCTGCTTAGTCATGTGACATTGTTTTCGTTGAAAGCGGCGATATGCCTGACCCTTGTCACGTGAATACACTATCCAAGCGAAACGAGGGTGCTACTAAATGACCATAATGTCAGGCATCCGTCACTCCATGTACTTGCGCGCTATAATTACCTACCGCGGTGCCGAACGGTCTCGGGCCACCGGGGCCCCAAGTTCAGTGCGGTTGTCGCGAGCGAGCGGAGCGCATGCACGTTGTTAAATTTTAATAAATACCTAAGTATTTAATTCGTTCGTATTCGTACGCGTACCTACGATGGTAGTATTCTTTACGAGCTTTTAAATGACATTAATTTTGAATATCCCTGCCCTTGTTTCCCAAAACAATATCTAATAAAACTTTTTATTAGATTCAGGATTTTTGCAACACTCAAATTTAATAATCGAGAATTTAGAAAGGGTAAGAAATTTATAAAAAAAATATATTAAAATAAAGCACATGTAACTTTAAAGTTATTTTTAATTTTATTTTACCTACACCCTGACTTCTATAATTAATTATGTTCTTAGATAGATAGATTGCATAGTACAGCTCTAATTTATAAAAAAATATTTTATACGGAAACAAAATTGTACTGCTACATACAAGTCAGAACATATAATAAAATTGATATTCACAGATCTCAATAACATCGACACAAATAGTTATGTTAATGTAATTTTATCGAAGAGGCAGCCCTGCGATTGGTACCGGATCGCGCGGTGCGAAGCAACCACAACTATACGCTTGAGCATTAAGGCACATTTTAGATTGCAGTGGTTGCTGACGCGACGGAGTAGGTTATTATAGCAGTAGGTATTGGAAATGTTCTATGAAGTGAAGTATCTGGTAACTATTCAATAATCTGTGATAATGTCTTGTGATATTCTTAAGTATTAGTACCTCTGACACCACTTCGGGGATATGCGGCGTGAACGTTGAATTTGAGAAAGTGTATGTGCCAACCTGTGCTTGGCCAGCTTAGTGGTCTTAGGCCAAATCACCCCATATATAGGCCCACGGCCCCTCGTTTGGGACAAATACGGGCAGTCATAAAAACATTAAAATCAACCACTTCTCAGTCACTTTTTAAAATTGAGATGGTATACATACATACATATACTCACGGCTATAATACCCTAAAAGGGGTAGCCAGAATCAAGAAATTATAAATTCCTCAGCCACTTTTGGAAGTTGAGTGGGTAAAAGGTGGTAAAATAAAGGTTTTTGGTGATGGGTCTCCAACCGCATCGCCCAAAAATCCAATAAAAAGCCCCATACCCTTAGTCACCTCTTACGACACCCGTGGGTAGAGAGGGGTAGCAACATTCTAAGGCACTACACGGCAAATGAGAAATGAGATGGTGTAAATCTCTTAAAATAATGATTATGGATTTGCAACCGCATCGCCCCTTAATTACTTATAATACCCCACCAACATTAATCGCCCTGAACGGCACCTTTGAGATGAGATAGAATATAATTCTTCTTATCAGAATTATTCTAATTTATCATGGTTGTTAACGGTGAGGGAAAACATCGTGAGGAAACCCACATGACTGAGTTGTACTTAGTCATGTGACAGTGTAGTCGTACAAAACGGCGATAGGCCTGCCCCCTATCACGTGAGTACACTGTCCATGCAAAACGTGTGTACTCTGAACACCAGGTGATAAAGTCACGTGATTTTCAGAAGTATTAGTACCTCTGCCAACCCCTTCGGGGATATTCGGCGTGAACGTTTATGTTATGTTATGTTTTTTCTTCTTATCAGAAACTACATGGCAATAAATTCATTGTTATTGCCATAAGTGTCAAAGGATACTTTGATCCTTAAGTTAGACTGTAAGTGTGCATTGCCCATTTAGATATTCATATACATATTTAACATTGTTTCCGAAATTATAGTATCAATATCTTCACTAAATTAAATAATAATTATTTATATAATAATAAAAATTAAATAAATTAAGTAATAAAGGGGGATTTTATAAAGGCGGGGGTCCGAAGTGAGAAGAATAAAAGAGCATGTATGAGAAGAATAATGAATGTAAGGGAAGCAAGAGAGGTTTGTCAAGATCGTACTAAGTGGCGATCGATAGTCTCTGCCTACCCCAATGGGAATAATGGGCGTGAGTATAGTATAAGTATAGTATAAGTTTAAGTTTTTACTTACGGGTGATGCGGTTCTAAAGCCATTACCGAGGATACATTGAAATTGATACATTATGGTGTCTCAGTATTATGTCGATAGACATACAAAATTGTGGTTATAATAGTGTTTAGGTACATTTTTTTCTTGATCCCTTATATCTATTACGTAAAAACTCTTAAGCAGAAGTTTTCCTTAAACTAATTAATCGAGACGTTTTTCTATGACCACACTTAAGACTACATATTCAATAAGATTTTCCATAAATGGGAAAAACAAAAATGTGACCAAACCCCTGAGATTTTTCTTCTAAAATCTGTACAGTACCTAATAACTCTGTAGCCACTCACAATTATTTATTTTCCTTATCTCCTATTAATAGGCAGGAAATCAATATGCAAGGATAGTAAAGGCCCTAAAATAGATCCAATCCGAAACAAACTCATAGAGATTAATCTACAAAGTTGAATATCTAAAAATTAATACTTACAGACTGTCAAAAGACTTCTGGCAGAACCTGCAGACATTTTCTGTTGAACATAATTCATCATTTCCCTCATTTACTTTGCTCCCACTGCTTTCAATTTCAATATACTTTTCTTCATCATCTTCTTCATCATTTTTCTGAATATTTAGTAGTATAGGCTCCAGCTTAATCTCACAATCTGAGGTAAAGTCTTCAAGAATACTCTTCTTTCTCTTTCCAATAAGCTGTATATTCTCTCCTAGGTCTACCTGACAGTCTGATACAAAATTACTCAGCAATTGTTCCTCTTCCACTTTGATCTCCGATAAGATAGGTTGATCTGAAGAGTTACTGCACAAGTCTGTGATGTTTGCATCATATTGCGATGTGCGGGCGAGTGGAATGATAATATGACTTGCATTATGGACTAGAGCTTGTAATCTGAAATCAATTAATAAGCAAATAAGTGAGAGATATAACAAATTATTCCAAAGAAAATGAAAGGGGTAGCTAGAGCTAAAAAAGCACAATCTCTTTAGCTACTTTTGGAACTTCAGTGAAGAAATGATAATAAAATAAAGTTTTTTGGCTATAGGTGTCCAATTGCATGGCCTAACAAAATAACAATAATAAGAAATGGGATAATGCTATTCTAAGCCAATACTATACAACATTGACAATGTAATAATATTTCAATAATGATACCATGGCACCAGTAACTTTATGATAACAGAAGCTTCCATTATTGACAAATAACTAATTATTTTTATTGACTTACTTGTTTTGAAAGGTCTGATCGCACAAATCGCAAGTTTGAAAACTAATTCTGCATAGACTATTATTACGGTTAATATTATATTTGGCAGCGACAGGACAACTCTGTTTTATCCTTTTTGCTATGTTGATGAGCTCCTCATCATCATTATCATCATCACAACTACTGCGATTGACTGAACGCTTCTTGGATTTCATGTTTCTTCATAAATCTGTAAAGAAAATATTTCAATTGGTGACAGATTTTTTACCCAAAAGGGCATAAAAAAAATTGTTTGCGGGTAGTTCACTACAATTTACTAGTTTTATTTTATAATACTTTGTGTTATGTAGGCTTCCAATAACTGTTCCCAGTTGCTTTCCATAACCACCATAAAAAGAAAATTATTTTCAGAAACTAGAAATAGAGATATAAACCATCATGTCTAAGGATAGACTGCATATTGGTTCTTGAGGAATTTCTAATTCCTTAGCTCTGGCTACCCCTTCTAGGGATTTATAGCCGTGAGTGTATGTATGTATGTATGTTCTATTGTTTTGTATGCACTTCCACAATATACTATAATATTATCACCCTTATGTCTAAGAATTTAAAACTATTTTAACAGTCAAATGTCCAGCTAGCATGTCGTTTTCTATACCATATTCTGATTTTATATTGATATTAAATATATGATATTCTGATATTAAAAACATACATAAACTCTGGCCACAATGTCCATCGAACCAAGGATGTCAGAAATTATTGAGTGTTTATTTGGACCATCCAGGCAAGCCCCATGACCTTTAATAACTTATATATTAAAATAAGAAGCAAAACACTTCAATACAAAATATATCTGTAGTGGGATTGGTCCTAGCAAATTCCGATATTCTTGAGACTCAACAGACCTAAGAGCATGATGTTTACTAATAGAAGAACTAGAGAGTATAAATTACCCAATGCTTTGGTTGAAAAAGTCTTCAAATCACATGAAAATCAATCTTCACGTCCTTCATGTTTTAGTTGATATCTGCAACGCTACGCCTTATCTGAGTAAGACATAAAAAGAAGCTTTAAAGTTTTTCTTAAAGTATGACATAAAACAGTCGGGATGCCGCATCTCAAGATACTTAAAGCTAAGTACTTGAGAAAAACTATTTAATTGAAAGCTAAATATCGACTAGGTGGCAATACAACGTTGCTATTATATACAAATAATTTCAGAGTAAGGGATTTGACTACCTTATCTTTTGAATTGTTGTTTGACGCCCAGTATTTAAAGAATACTTCGCATAGTATCACAAAATGTTTAGATTACGCTTACTGAAGCAAGGAAAAAAGAAAATTCGAAAATTACGTACGCTTCCAGCAAGCTACCAGCGTAAAATTCGTTCGCTTTTTTTTCCTATCAGTCGCTGTTATCTTTTTTATATGTCATAAATATGCCAGTGGCAAATGATTATTTTTTCATAATGTGCAAATATACTTTCCCTTAAACGTATATTTACACTAAATTTCATATAAACGATATTATCTTTCACCAGTTTCTAATTTTTTAGTGAATTTTAATAATATGAGTGAAGAAAAAATATGACTAAAAATATACAATACTTCCTATTAAGAACTAAATAAACCTAGTTTTAACCAAATTCAGTTTCTATATGTTTTAGTTATTCCTTTAAAATACCTTACCTACAATAATACCTTGTAAATAATATGTTATAAAAAATGTATATAGTATTAAATATTAGGCTGTTTGATTTTCGAACCGTTGCCTACCAACAAATGCATAATAATGGATAAAAAAACTGCAATGTTTTTGTTGTGAATTTGCAGGTTATTAAGAAATAAATAAAATAATTAATATACAACAAATTTAATATTTTTATCCAAGTTTAGCTATCATTGCCCGCATAATTCGATAAACGTTATTAGATAAAATGGTACCATTAAATTATGAGTTTATAATTTTTGATGTTCTGCATTTACATTGTTTTTAAATTTATTCTTGTGTTTTTCAGGATATTAAATCATTCTCCGATGACAATTTCGATCCTAAGAAATGGATAAATAAAGCCTGGAGTACAAGCGGCAATCAAGACAAGGAAGTAAGTTTAGAAAACTATAAAATGATTTAATCCAATGATGTGGCAAAGCCTAGTTGGTTTAATTTAATATCAATTATGTCAAAGAAACTACCTGTTTAAACCATTGTGGATTATCATATCTATCTAGTTGATAGTATAGTATAAACCACTGGTTAACTTTTGAAATCATTTATTTGGATTGAATAATTTGGAAAATGTTAAACCAGTAAGCTGATCATTGTGACTTAATTTTAGTTGGAAAATACTCTATCCACTCATTTCTGCCCAAAATAGTGTAGGGTAGTCATATATCTTTTCAAACTCAGACATTAGAAATTGCAATATTAATAATAGCTATGCCCGTGGCCGAGTAGTGTCAGCTTAGAATAACACTACCCCATTTCTACCCATGGGTGATCGTAAGGGGCAACTTAGGGTATAGGGGCTTTTTAAAGTGATTTTTGGGCGATGTGGTTGGAGACCCGTCACCAAAAACATTTATTATTACCATCTTTTCCCCACTCAACTTCCAAAAGTGGCTGAGGAATTTATTATTTCTCAGCTCTGGCTACCCCTTGTAGGGATTTATAGCCATGAGTATATGTATGTATGTATATAAATAACATCAAAGACTAAGAAATAATAATTTACACTCATCACATTAATTGTGCTCTCAGTGGGATTCGATCCTGCAATCTACATTATTATGCTTTATAGTTTTCCACTAACAATGAAGTATAACAGTTCTTATAATCTTATTTAGCTTCTATGTTTTTAAATTTAAGTAAAAAAAGTAATGAAATATAAGAATAACAAAATCACAAACTTACAAAATACATAATAATAGCATTTTTGTATTTTAAAAATTATACGAAAATATGTAAAATAATATTCTCTTTAGAAAACATCTAGTGAAGTTATGATAATTTAAATTAACTTTATTGATGTAGAGTTTTTTTTTAACATGAATGAAAAATTCTTGATTTTAAAGTATTATGGTGAAGTTTGAAGCTGTGTCATGTCGGCTTAGAATAGCACTACCCCATTTCTTCCGGTGGGTGTACGTAAGAGGCGACTAACGGTATTGGGGCTTTTTAAGGGATTTTTGGGCGATGCGGTTGGAGACCCATCACCAACAACCTTTATTCTACCATCTTTTCCCCAATCAACTTCCAAAAGTGAAAGTTCAGCTCTGGCTATCCCTTTTAGGGATTTATAGCCGTGAGTATATGTATGTATGTTTGAGAAAATCCGACATAACCCAGTCTTTTCTATCCATGGCAGGTATTTGTGGAGAACTCCATTTCAAGGCTGCAGCTCTACATGAAACAGCTGACTAATTCTCTTGACGAGACAACTACACAGGTATGTCACCTTTTTTCCTTATCCATAGCCTTTTCTCATAGGTAGTATTTGGTTTACATACATACATACATACATATACTCACGGCTATAAATCCCTAGAAGGGGTAGCCAGATATAAGGAATTAGAAATTCCTCAGCCACATTTGGAAAGTTGAGTGGGTAAAAGATGGTAAAATAAAGGTTGTTGGTGATGTCTCCAACCGCATCGCCCAAAAATTCCTTAAAAGCACCAATACCGTTAGTCGCCTCTTACGTACACCCACTGGAAGAAATGGGGTAGTGCTATTCTAAGCCGACAATACACAGCAAATTTATTTTTTTGGTTTACATATAAATATTACAATCTTTTCCACATACATTTTAAAAATGGCTAAAGAATTTTCTGATTTTGAAGCTCTGGCTACCCCTTCTAGAGGTTTATAGGCATGTGCAAATGTATGTATGGTTTTGGTGACTGCAAAATTTATTCTCAAACCCCAAAGATCACACCATGTATCTGTGAAAAATTGGCAAAGATTCTGATACTTCTGAACATCACGTAATATTGTCACACCTGTAGATCAAAGTACTAACATTTTGCTTGGAAAGTGCAGTCATGTGATAGTGGGCAGGCCTGTCGCCGTTTTATACAAATGGGGTGTCACATGACCTAAGTACAACTTAGCCTTATGAGTTATCTCAATTTGTTTTCCCTGGCCGTTAACAACCATGATTAATATACCCACCTTATGCTTAAGTTATAATTAGCCAAATCTAACAATATAAACAAAAGTAATATAACAAGATCTTCAGTAATTAGTGTGCATTTTGCCTTTTGTGCCGATTTTAAAAAGTTATTAAAATAATAATAATATATGTTATAATAATAGTAAAAACTTTATTTCAGATCACAAACTAAATACATAGTAAAGTTAGTAAGTTAGTAACATTGAGATTCTTAAATTATGCCAATGTCAAAAAAAAATACCATAATATATTGAAATCTCTAGAGTTTTAATTGATAGTTTTCTTAAACTACAACAATGTATAGGCGGTAGAAAATATCGTAAATTGCAATCAGAAAATAAATCTAATTGAAAAATGAACGATAATCTTTATTTTCCAATATTTTCCCTACACATTTTCCAAAAGTATTCTAAAGCTCTGACTTACCGTAATAAATAAATAATAAGTAAAGGAAAGAAAAATTTCGACACAGGCGGAAAAAGAAATTCTTTCCTTTATTTATTCTTTATTTATTAGTAATAATCCCCACATGAGGTTTTCATGAACAAAAAGATTTAAATTATCTGACTTCCCCTTTTTAGGATTGATAGCTGTGACTATTTCTTATAAAGATTTTTATATGATTTATACATACATACATACATACATATACTCACGGCTATAAATCCCTAGAAGGTGTAGCCAGAGCTAAGGAACTTGAAGTTCCTCAGCCACTTTTGGAAGTTGAGTGGGGAAAAGATGGTAGTACAAAGGTTGTTGGTGATGGGTCTCCAACCGCATCGCCCAAAAATCCCTTAAAAAGCCCCAAGTCCGTTAGTCGCCTCTTACGTACACCCACCGGAAGAAATGGGGTAGTGCTATTCTAAGCCGACACTACACAGCTATTTCTTATAAAGACTTTTATATGATTTATATTCTAGATAGTATCCTCAATCCCCCGAATTCTGCAAGACGCTCACACCCTCGAGCTAGAGGGCGCTGTTCTCCAGCAGAACATACAGAACTTGGAACAGAAGGTCGTCGGGGTTGAAGAGGAGACTGGGCAGTCGATTAAGAGTTTGCAAAGGATCGATCAGCTTAAGAGTCGGTTGGAGGTGAGGAATTTTAACTATCTATATCATCATAAAGTTTGTTAAGTATATCCAACCCTATTTCTTTCCGTGGGTGTTTGTAAGATGCGGCTAAGAGTACATATATATACTCACGGCTATAATTCCCTAGAAGGGGTAGCCAGAGCCAAGGATTTATAAATTCCTCAGCCACCTTTGGAAGTTGAGTGGGGGGGGGAAAGGCGGTAAAATAAAGGTTTTTGGTGATGGGTCTCAAACCGCATCGCCCAAAAATCCAATAAAAAGCCCCAATACCCTTAGTCGCCTCTTACGACACCCGTGGGTAGAAAGGGGTAGTGACATTCTAAGCCGGCACTACACGGCAAAGGGCGGCTGAGGATATTTGAGCTTTTTAAGGTATTTTTGGTTGAAGACGTTGGATCCATCCCCAAGAATCTTTATTTTACAATCTTATCCTACCACAACTTTCAAAAGTTGCTGAGGAGTTTCTTATTCCGAAGTTCTAGCTACCCCTTCGAGGGATTTATAGCCGTGAGTATGTATCTAAATGTTCCATGGTAACCTTCTACTGACATCACCATCCCAATTCGGTATGCAAAGTTTTACTAAAGTGATGCTGATTACAAAACCATTTCGAGATATTATGGTTATAAACAATATTTTCTTGAAATTATATCAATTGAAGCTAAGATGATTGTTATTTTATCAAAAAACTGTAACAGTGTTTGACCTTCAATGTTGTTTCAAAGACATACGGTTTTGCAGTTTATTAATAAAATATCGAAAATCATAGGTTTGTTTAGTATAATATCGTAATAATTTCATTTGACATCACAAATTAGTATTATGTTTTGCAATCAGCAACATTTTTATAAAACATTTTGCTTCATTTGCATGTCGCTACGTGATTTTATCAATCGATGACGTCATTAAGTGCAAAAGTTGAACAATCTTTAAAAAATCATAACTTTACAATTACTCATTTTAAATGGAAAATATTCAAATTAGTCTTTTATTTTCGTGTTTACTATCGAATAAAAATATTTAATAAATACCAAAAAAAAACTTTGCATACCGAATTGCCTCAAACCTTTCACTCATTAGTTTTACCTAACACAATAATCTAATCACCAGAATGCAGCCTCATCTCTCCGCGAAGCCGATAAATGGGCCGCCCTGGTAAGTGCTCTGGAGGACACATTATCCAACGGAGTACCAACCAAGCAGGAGGACTTGGCAGAGCTGACAGAAAGAGTGGCGGCGATGACGGCTAGTCTTGAGGTAAGGAGTGGCAGCCACGTTTTGGCCTGTTTTTTTTTAGTTAATCCTTTATAGGACTGAATTACATACATATACATATACTCACGGCTATAATTCCCTTGAATTGGTAGCCAGAGCTAGGGAATAAAAAAATCCTTAGCCACTTTTGGAAGTTTCGTGGGGAAGAGATGGTGAAATAAAGGTTGTTGGTGAAGGGTCTCCAACCGCATCGCTCAAAAATCCCTTATAAGCCCCAATACCGTTAGTCGCCTTTTACGTACACCCACCGGAAGAAATGGGGTAGTGCTATTCTAAGCCGACACTACACAGCTAAATATGATAGAAAATTCATTGTATTTAACTTCTATTTGTCGGTAGGTAAGGTTGAAATTATGGCGGTCACTATTTGGCCACTGCCTTATAGCGGGTTAAACTAAGTAATTCACGTATTGTCAAATAATTGCGTAGATGTAGCAGAGGTATTAACTAATACTTCTGAACATCACATGATATTAATTTCATCTGTTGTCAAATCAGAAAACACCATGTAACAATTGAACACTAAATCAAATTCTTTGTTAATCCTATTAATATTATAAAAGTGAAAGTTTAGATGTTTGTGTGTTTGAGGCAAAAAGGCTCCTCAAGTACATAATGTATATGAATGAAATTTGGCAGAATGCTAGATAATGACTCAAATTATAACATAGGATACTTTTCATCCCGGAAAAAATAGACCAATGAAATATTCACGCCTGATTGAACTAAGAGTACCGGAAAAAACGCCTTAATCTTTGTCATAAGCAAATTTAGCAGTACAAAGTCTGTCGGGTCGGCTAATTCTTTATAAATCGATGAGCGGCGCGGTGGTTGCATGAATAATAAACATACATACATATACTCACGGCTATATTTCCCTAGAAGGGGTAGCCAGAGCTAAGGAATTATAAATTCCTCAGCCACTTTTGGAAAATGAGTGGGGAAAAGATGGTAAAAATAAACGTTTTTGGTGATGGGTCTCAAACCGCATCGCCCAAAAATCCAATAAAAAGCCCCAATACCCTTAGTCGCCTCTTACGACACCCGTGGGTAGAAAGGGGTAGCGACATTCTAAGCCGGCACTACACGGCAAATGAATAATAAAATGTCACGTTATATGAGCAGGAGGGTATACGACGACAATATTAATGGATTGAATGTGATGTAATTTGTATATATGTTTTTTATATTATTTAATAAACAATACAATTCATTTATATGTAATTGGCCTAGACCTCGTTTTAAAAACCTACCCTTTTTATATTTTAAATCGATTAAAGACATCAAACGAAACAATGTTTTAAAAACATTATATATAACAATGTTTTTATAACATTACTAGCTGACCCGACAGACTTCGTACTTTAATGTTTTTTGACATGAATTCCTCATGTGGGGATTATTACTCATAAATAAAAGATGTTATTAAAGGAAAAAAAATTTCGACACTGGCGGGGTTCGAACCCGCGACCTTCGGGTATACGCCCCCGTCGCTCTGCCAACTGAGCTACAGTGTCAGTTGGCATCCAGCGCGAAATTTCTCTATCCTTTGTTTCTTTTTTACACGTTCAAGTAGTGTTTGCGTTTCCTACCTCCAAATCGAAATCCAGGTTCGGGTTCGAACCCCGCCAGTGTCGAAATTTTTCTTTAACAACAAACAAAAACTAAGTTATACCTCAAGTTACGTATATTTTGTATATAGACATTTTCAGCATTGAATTCGTAGATTTTACCTGATGTGCGCACAAACAAACATACAAACAGACAAAAATTGAAAAAATGATGGAAATGGGTTCTGTTACTTATCTGTTCACACGCTGGCTATTTTTTTTTCAATATCTTCAATGTACAAAAATGACTGTTCTACAGATTTATTATATGTATAGATTATATAAATTTTTCAGGTGTTGAGCGATGCCCCAGACTATGAAACGAAAAGATTTCAGCTGGAAGCTTTATACAATAGGTTGGAAGCTGCGGTCAATGCACCCTTGATGGAGGCTTTGAAGGAGAACGATGCAGGTATTTTATTTGTTATTTGATGACATACATACATACATATACTCACGGCTGTAATTCCCTAGAAGGGGTAGCCAGAGCCAAGGAATTATAAATTCCTCAGCCACTTTTGGAAGTTGCGTGGGGAAAAGATGGTGAAATAAAGGTTTTTGGTGATGGGTCTCCAACCACATCGCCCAAAAATCTCTTAAAAGCCCCAATACCGTTAGTCGCCTCTTACGATCACCCACGGGTAGAAATGGGGTAGTGTTATTCTAAGCCGACACTACACGGCATTTGATGACGTTTAGTTGAATGTTGACATTGAAACTGAACTATCTTTTTTCTGTGTGTGTCCTAATGTAATAAGGCGACTAAGGTGGTTGGGATGAGTTGTAATGGAACTTAAATCAATCCCTATTTTGGTTTTTCCTATTCGGTTCGTAAATCAATTCAAACTTGAATATTATTTTAATGAAATAACACAAAATATAAGTGAAGAAAAAATCAATAACAGAACATAACATAAACGTTCACGCCGAATATCCCCGAAGGGGTCGGCAGAGGTACTAATATTTCTGAACATCACGTGACTTTGTCACCCGGTGTTCAGAGTACCCACGTTTTGCATGGACAGTGTACTCACGTGATAACAGGCAGGCATATCGCCGTTTTGTACGAGTACACTGTCACATGACTAAGTACAACTCAGCCATGTGGGTTTCCTCACGATGTTTTCCCTCACCGTTAACAACCATGATAAATTAACCACACATATGTCTTTAGAAAATACAAATTGGTGTAGGCCCGCCCGGGATTTGAACACTAGTCGCTTGCACGATAACCGGTGTTCTACCCATTAAGCTATCACGTCGTCGTTAAAAAATTAATCCAGTTTTAATTAAATGTTGTGTTCATGACAACCATAGCTCAATTGGCAGAGCGACCGGTACCTTTACGGGGAGATCGCGGGATCGAGTCCAGCTGGCGTAGAATAAAAAATATTTCCTTAGTGTATGTTATTAATAGACGATTTCACCTTTTCCCCCTCTTTTGTTTGTACAAAACCCCGGCCGTTGGTCTTGTAGACATTGCGATAATAACTTTCATTTCTCTCTTCATTGACCAACTTCAGATCGCGATAATTTTATACTGTCACATGATAAAGTACAACCGAGCCATAGGTTTCCTCACGATTTTTACATAATCTCCAACATCCTGAGACAGATATGTTATAACAACTTCCAACAACTTCCAAAAGTGGCTGAGGAATCTAGCTCTGGCTACCCCTTCTAGGGAAATATGGCCGTGAGTATATGTATGTATGTATGTATATGTTATATCCAGATCGCGTATCCAGCTACGTGTCACTATTCGTGGCACTCGGCCGCCACGACTCGTTAGTACGCAACTGGCGCGTGTCTGCCACGCCGAAACACGTCAGGGACGCGTACACTTTGGATTCTTTGGGGACAGATATCGCGGATAATGCTCATCGACAGGTTGGTTTTAATATGTTTATTTGTTAGTTACATACATACATATACTCACGGCTATAAATCCCTAAAAGGGTAGCCGGAGCTTCAAAATAAAAAATAAAACTTAGCCACTTTTGGAAGTTGAGTGTGGGGAGATTGTAAAATTAAAGTTGTTGGTGATGGGATGTCTCCAACCACATCGCCCAAACTCCCAAAAATCACTTAAAAAGCCCCTACACCTTTAGTCGGCTCTGACGATCACCCAGAGATAGAAATGGGGTAGTGCTAAGCCGACACTACACAGCCTACCTTTTAAAACGTTTATTTGTTACGGAGACTAAAAAAATATGGTTCATTCTTAAAACATACATACATACATATACTCACGGCTATAAATCCCTAAAAGGGGTAGGGGTAGACGGAGCTTCAGAATCAGAAAATTCTTTTGTGTCTTTTGGAAGTTAAGTGGGGTAAAGATTGTTAAAGAAATCTTATTGTTAAAACGTTACTTTACGTAAAAGACCTAACCTACTTCCCAAACTGTACTTAGTTATATTCACACCCATTGGCAATATCCATTGGGCTAAACAGATATAATCACCACTTTGCACGATCCTAAAAAATCTCTCTTGCTTCCTTGATTCATTATTTTTCTCATAAAAGTATATTGTAAGCGAAATAAAAAGAGCATTTATGAAAAAATTGATGGATGTGAATGAAGCTAGAGAGGTTTGTCAGGATCGTACAAAGTGGCGATCAATAGTCTCTGCCTACCCCAATTGGAACTAATGGCGTGAGTATACATATATATATGTATGTGTATTCGTACAAAACGGCGAAGGCCTGCCCCCTATCACGTGAGTACACTGTCCATGCAAAACGTGGGTACTCTGAACACCAGGTGACAATGTCACGTGATGTTCAGAAGTATTAGTACCTCTGCCAACCCCTTCGGGGATATTCGGCGTGAACGTTTATGTTATGTTATGTTATATACGTATATATTTATATATATATATTTGTGTTAACAAAAGAGTTCGTAAAAACTCTTAAAAACATTGATATACTAAACTTCGTTTTATTCCTCAGCTCGAATGGTTGTCAGATGTACTGAAATCGGAAACCCCTTTAGCGGAATTGGTCAAGTTATACACAGATATGTTAACCAACATGGATCCAACGCCTACTAAAGTAAGTTCAAATTAGTTAGAGGTACTTTTGACTAATACAGAGTTTTAAATTTATTTGAAGATTCAAGGGAAAACTATTGTGACAGCTCAATGGGTAGAACACCCACCTTTCATGCAGTCATGCGGGGGTTCAAATCCCGAGTGGAGCCTACAAGAATGTGTCTTTTATAAAGTCATATGTGTAATTAATTCATCTTGTTTGTTAACGGTGAGTGAAACCCACATGGCTTAGTTGAACATAGTTATCTGACAGTGTATTCATAAAAAACGGTGATAGGCACTGTCCAAATAAAACTTTGGTAATCTAAATATCAGGTGACCTACCTAAAAGCGTGAGCGTTTAAGTTAGAAATTAAATTACTAATCGGCCACTTTTCTTACTAGAATGTACGAGCTTAATAGCACTGCCAAATATTCTAAGACGAATGAGTTTTAATCCTGAATTGGTCCCACATTATTTTGTATGCTCAAAATGCTTATCACGTTGTTCACCCTTACTTTGGTGCTATCGAATAATAATCAATAAAATTGAGTGTAAATATGACATGGGTGTACATCTAACAAACCGATTTACAGAGGTTTTGAAAACTGTATAGTGTTACTGACTGACGTGAGATCTTAGCTCGGCTAGTTAGCTGCCATATTTGAGAATCTAAAAAAGAAATGTTCATACATATTACACCGATCAAGTCGGCCTCAAAGTACATACAATTTAATGACTGTGGTATGGGATACTAATGCAACGATTTTTTTTTATACCAATACATGTATAAATAAAGTCCAAGACCGAGAATCATATTTATAACCATAAAATGAATGTTGCCCTCAGCAAGATTCAAACCCCTGACCTACGGACCCAGTAGCTAGGCACCTAAGCACGGACGAAGAAATGAACAAAGTATTTAGTTAAGTCGAACAGTTAACACTAAATACATTAAAAAAAACGATATGCCATAGGTGTTGACAGCCAATATGAAGGTATGCGGCGGTCCAGAAGACTGCATCGTGTTTCTGATAGATGTCAAAACTCAGCTCAACCAGTTGGCTGCCATGTTTGAGTATCTAAATGAATATATATAGTGTCGATTATCTATAGGTGTTGCCAGTTAATATACAGATATGCAGCGGCCTTCCAAACTGAATCGTATTTCTGACCGACGGGAGAACTAAGGTCGACTAGTTAGCTGCCATGTTTGAGTATCTATCTATAATAAATTGGTAGTACATAAACATACATACATATACTCACGGCTATAAATCCCTAAAAGGGGTAATCAGAGCTAAGGAATTACAAATTCCTCAGCCACTTTTGGAAAGTTGTGGGGGGAAAAGATGGTAAAATAAAGGTTGTGTCGTGTTGTGTTGTGTATTGTCGGCTTAGAATAGCACTACCCCATTTCTTCCGGTGGGTGTACGTGAGAGGCGACTGACGGTATTGGGGGCTTTTAAGGGATTTATGGGCGATGCGTTTGGAGACCCATCACCAACAACCTTTATTTTACCATCTTGTACATAAACCTTTATTAAATAAATTGAAAAGTATTTACCAATTCGGAAAAAGAACGCCTATTTTTTTATAAATTTTAACATCATATTACTTTTCAGTATGTTTGTTATTAATATACAGAGCTCTATGTATAAATACAGTATCGATATACCATAGGTGTTGACAGCCAATATGAAGGTATGCGGCGGTCCAGAAGACTGCATCGTGTTTCTGACAGATGTCAGAACTCAGCTCGACCAGTTGGCTGCCATGTTTGAGAATCTACTCTCGTCGCCTAAGTATAATAAAGGTATGGTTTTATTTATTGTTTCATTGGTTTTTTGAGATGATTTTTTAATGTAGTTAAATGGAAATGTAAGATATTATTTTTATTAAGCGCAAACTCTGAATATTTATAACTGTTTTGTTAATCGCATATTTTGTCAATATCAATTTGTTCATTTTTCGATAATGCCAATGGCACTGGTAATCCACAAGACCTTTTTTGTCTTTTTAAGTCGGAATTCACGTGATTACTGTTTTGCATACATATCTCACGGCTATAAATCCCTAGATGGGGTAGCCAGAGCTAAGGAATAAAAATTCCTCAGCTAGTTTTGGAAAGTTTAGTGGGGGGAAGATGGTAAAATAAAGGTTGTTGGTGAAGGGTCTCCAACCGCATCGCCCGAAAATCCCTCAAAAGCCCCAATACCGTTAGTCGCCTCTTACATACACCCACCGGCAGGATTGGGGTAATGTTATTCTAAGCCGACACCACACAGCTAGAGTAACAATTATATATACAAAAAAACAAATTATATGTTATTTAACTTTTTATGTTATCTTTACAGAAAAAGTAGACGACCACTCCTTACGGAATCTCGGCAAGGCCTTATATGCTCCATTGAGAGAACTGTTGCCCAAATATGCTGAAATACAGTCTCAGGTGTTTCTTGGACAACTACAGACTACTAATTTGGAACAGGTGCGGAATAAAAAAAACATTGATGTATGGGAGTCAGTGATAAACAAGCGCGTCAGAAGGGCAAGCACGAGCGCTATTTTATCGACACGACAACGGTTAGAATGAGATGGCAGAATACGATACTAAGTAAGTGCGTAAGAGATGGCTGCTTTATCCCACGCGATAACTAGTTCAAATACCGCTCGTGCTTGCTCTGCTGGACACCTAGTACGAGCGCTATTTTATCGTCACGATATCGGTTAGAATGAGATGAGAGTATATGATAAGTAAGTGCGAGAGAGATGCTGTTATGTGTAGCTATGCAACATTTCATTACATTAATTTCAGTTCGTTGAGCTATCAAACCCGCTACGCGTTCTCATCAGTTATCAGTCATAATTTTTTCTCTATTAACCCGTTATAAGGCGGGCCCCAAATAGCTACCACCTTCACCTAACCTACTTTTAAATAGAAATGAAAGACAAATTATTTTTGATCATATTTGTGCATTCAAGGGTTCATAAGATTTTAATTTACTGTGAGTTTATTATTTTATATTACATACATACATATACATATACTTAGGGCTATGAATCCTTTAAGGGGTAGCCAGAGCTAGGGAATTAGAAATTCCGCAGCCACTTTTGGAAGTTGAGTGGGGAAAAGATGGTGGAATAAAGGTTGTTGGTGATGGGGCCCAAAAATCCCAAATGCCGTTAGTCGCCTCTTACGTACACCCACCGGAAGAAATGGGGTAGTGTTATTCTAAGCCGACACTACACAGCAAATTTTATATTATATTTTATATTATTAGTCATAGAACCGGGAACATACCGAATAATACCGTTTTTTGGGGATATATAACCTGGAGCTATATATACTATATGTAACTTAACAAAAAATATGTTGTATAGCCTTCAGAATAGCGCTACCCCATTTTCTTCAAATTCAGTTAACTATTTTTTACCGAACAAGCCAAAATTAAGTATAAAAAACTAGGTTTAACTTTAGTTTATTGGTTTCCCAACCTACAAGCCATAATACAAAAGATGATTTCTTCTCCCCAGGGCGATCTTCTCGAACGTTCAAAAGCTTTACAAACGTTGGTCGAGAGATGTGAGAACTGGCTGAACAACTCTCTTAGCATCGCGGACAAGATCGGTGGAGTGGCGGCCTTACCTTACTATGTGGTTGCTGTTGAGGTAAATATTTAAATTCAAAGTATAATATTCAAAACACATAATTTAAATCTTTTTGTTCATGAAAACCTCATGTGGGGATTATTGCTAATGAATAAAGAATAAATAAAGGAAAGAAAAATAATAATCCCCCTTGAGGTTTTCATGAACAAAAATTTTTAAATTATGTGATAGTTAGGAGTTTTCAACATTTATATGCTATCTGAAAAGGTAGACAAGTGGTCTTCCGAATTAAAATTCGGAGGTAGGAAATAAAGGATAGAAGAATTTCGCGCTGACAGCCATTGACACGGTGGCTCAATTGGCAGAGCGTCGGGGCGTATACCCGAGGTCGGTTACTATTATATGCGATATTATTTTAGACACTATCAACGAGTGTCCACTCGAGAGCGTCCTCGCTAAGTCGCAAGATCGAGGCCACGCTGTCGTGTCCCGCGCTGGGGTCGGTTACTATTATATGCGATATTATTTTAGACACTATCAACGAGTGTCCACTCGAGAGCGTCCTCGCTAAGTCGCAAGATCGAGGCCACGCTGTCGTGTCCCGCGCTGGGGTCGGTTACTATTATATGCGATATTATTTTAGACACTATCAACGAGTGTCCACTCGAGAGCGTCCTCGCTAAGTCGCAAGATCGAGGCGACGCTGTCGTGTCCCGCGCTGGGGTCGGTTACTATTATATGCGATATTATTTTAGACACTATCAACGAGTGTCCACTCGAGAGCGTCCTCGCTAAGTCGCAAGATCGAGGCGACGCTGTCGTGTCCCGCGCTGGGGTCGGTTACTATTATATGCGATATTATTTTAGACACTATCAACGAGTGTCCACTCGAGAGCGTCCTCGCTAAGTCGCAAGATCGAGGCCACGCTGTCGTGTCCCGCGCTGGGGTCGGTTACTATTATATGCGATATTATTTTAGACACTATCAACGAGTGTCCACTCGAGAGCGTCCTCGCTAAGTCGCAAGATCGAGGCGACGCTGTCGTGTCCCGCGCTGGGGTCGGTTACTATTATATGCGATATTATTTTAGACACTATCAACGAGTGTCCACTCGAGAGCGTCCTCGCTAAGTCGCAAGATCGAGGCCACGCTGTCGTGTCCCGCGCTGGGGTCGGTTACTATTATATGCGATATTATTTTAGACACTATCAACGAGTGTCCACTCGAGAGCGTCCTCGCTAAGTCGCAAGATCGAGGCGACGCTGTCGTGTCCCGCGCTGGGGTCGGTTACTATTATATGCGATATTATTTTAGACACTATCAACGAGTGTCCACTCGAGAGCGTCCTCGCTAAGTCGCAAGATCGAGGCGACGCTGTCGTGTCCCGCGCTGGGGTCGGTTACTATTATATGCGATATTATTTTAGACACTATCAACGAGTGTCCACTCGAGAGCGTCCTCGCTAAGTCGCAAGATCGAGGCGACGCTGTCGTGTCCCGCGCTGGGGTCGGTTACTATTATATGCGATATTATTTTAGACACTATCAACGAGTGTCCACTCGAGAGCGTCCTCGCTAAGTCGCAAGATCGAGGCGACGCTGTCGTGTCCCGCGCTGGGGTCGGTTACTATTATATGCGATATTATTTTAGACACTATCAACGAGTGTCCACTCGAGAGCGTCCTCGCTAAGTCGCAAGATCGAGGCGACGCTGTCGTGTCCCGCGCTGGGGTCGGTTACTATTATATGCGATATTATTTTAGACACTATCAACGAGTGTCCACTCGAGAGCGTCCTCGCTAAGTCGCAAGATCGAGGCGACGCTGTCGTGTCCCGCGCTGGGGTCGGTTACTATTATATGCGATATTATTTTAGACACTATCAACGAGTGTCCACTCGAGAGCGTCCTCGCTAAGTCGCAAGATCGAGGCGACGCTGTCGTGTCCCGCGCTGGGGTCGGTTACTATTATATGCGATATTATTTTAGACACTATCAACGAGTGTCCACTCGAGAGCGTCCTCGCTAAGTCGCAAGATCGAGGCGACGCTGTCGTGTCCCGCGCTGGGGTCGGTTACTATTATATGCGATATTATTTTAGACACTATCAACGAGTGTCCACTCGAGAGCGTCCTCGCTAAGTCGCAAGATCGAGGCGACGCTGTCGTGTCCCGCGCTGGGGTCGGTTACTATTATATGCGATATTATTTTAGACACTATCAACGAGTGTCCACTCGAGAGCGTCCTCGCTAAGTCGCAAGATCGAGGCGACGCTGTCGTGTCCCGCGCTGGGGTCGGTTACTATTATATGCGATATTATTTTAGACACTATCAACGAGTGTCCACTCGAGAGCGTCCTCGCTAAGTCGCAAGATCGAGGCCACGCTGTCGTGTCCCGCGCTGGGGTCGGTTACTATTATATGCGATATTATTTTAGACACTATCAACGAGTGTCCACTCGAGAGCGTCCTCGCTAAGTCGCAAGATCGAGGCCACGCTGTCGTGTCCCGCGCTGGGGTCGGTTACTATTATATGCGATATTATTTTAGACACTATCAACGAGTGTCCACTCGAGAGCGTCCTCGCTAAGTCGCAAGATCGAGGCCACGCTGTCGTGTCCCGCGCTGGGGTCGGTTACTATTATATGCGATATTATTTTAGACACTATCAACGAGTGTCCACTCGAGAGCGTCCTCGCTAAGTCGCAAGATCGAGGCGACGCTGTCGTGTCCCGCGCTGGGGTCGGTTACTATTATATGCGATATTATTTTAGACACTATCAACGAGTGTCCACTCGAGAGCGTCCTCGCTAAGTCGCAAGATCGAGGCGACGCTGTCGTGTCCCGCGCTGGGGTCGGTTACTTTTATATGCGATATTATTTTAGACACTATCAACGAGTGTCCACTCGAGAGCGTCCTCGCTAAGTCGCAAGATCGAGGCGACGCTGTCGTGTCCCGCGCTGGGGTCGGTTACTATTATATGCGATATTATTTTAGACACTATCAACGAGTGTCCACTCGAGAGCGTCCTCGCTAAGTCGCAAGATCGAGGCCACGCTGTCGTGTCCCGCGCTGGGGTCGGTTACTATTATATGCGATATTATTTTAGACACTATCAACGAGTGTCCACTCGAGAGCGTTCTCGCTAAGTCGCAAGATCGAGGCGACGCTGTCGTGTCCCGCGCTGGGGTCGGTTACTATTATATGCGATATTATTTTAGACACTATCAACGAGTGTCCACTCGAGAGCGTCCTCGCTAAGTCGCAAGATCGAGGCGACGCTGTCGTGTCCCGCGCTGGGGTCGGTTACTATTATATGCGATATTATTTTAGACACTATCAACGAGTGTCCACTCGAGAGCGTCCTCGCTAAGTCGCAAGATCGAGGCCACGCTGTCGTGTCCCGCGCTGGGGTCGGTTACTATTATATGCGATATTATTTTAGACACTATCAACGAGTGTCCACTCGAGAGCGTCCTCGCTAAGTCGCAAGATCGAGGCGACGCTGTCGTGTCCCGCGCTGGGGTCGGTTACTATTATATGCGATATTATTTTAGACACTATCAACGAGTGTCCACTCGAGAGCGTCCTCGCTAAGTCGCAAGATCGAGGCCACGCTGTCGTGTCCCGCGCTGGGGTCGGTTACTATTATATGCGATATTATTTTAGACACTATCAACGAGTGTCCACTCGAGAGCGTCCTCGCTAAGTCGCAAGATCGAGGCGACGCTGTCGTGTCCCGCGCTGGGGTCGGTTACTATTATATGCGATATTATTTTAGACACTATCAACGAGTGTCCACTCGAGAGCGTCCTCGCTAAGTCGCAAGATCGAGGCCACGCTGTCGTGTCCCGCGCTGGGGTCGGTTACTATTATATGCGATATTATTTTAGACACTATCAACGAGTGTCCACTCGAGAGCGTCCTCGCTAAGTCGCAAGATCGAGGCGACGCTGTCGTGTCCCGCGCTGGGGTCGGTTACTATTATATGCGATATTATTTTAGACACTATCAACGAGTGTCCACTCGAGAGCGTCCTCGCTAAGTCGCAAGATCGAGGCGACGCTGTCGTGTCCCGCGCTGGGGTCGGTTACTATTATATGCGATATTATTTTAGACACTATCAACGAGTGTCCACTCGAGAGCGTCCTCGCTAAGTCGCAAGATCGAGGCGACGCTGTCGTGTCCCGCGCTGGGGTCGGTTACTATTATATGCGATATTATTTTAGACACTATCAACGAGTGTCCACTCGAGAGCGTCCTCGCTAAGTCGCAAGATCGAGGCGACGCTGTCGTGTCCCGCGCTGGGGTCGGTTACTATTATATGCGATATTATTTTAGACACTATCAACGAGTGTCCACTCGAGAGCGTCCTCGCTAAGTCGCAAGATCGAGGCGACGCTGTCGTGTCCCGCGCTGGGGTCGGTTACTATTATATGCGATATTATTTTAGACACTATCAACGAGTGTCCACTCGAGAGCGTCCTCGCTAAGTCGCAAGATCGAGGCGACGCTGTCGTGTCCCGCGCTGGGGTCGGTTACTATTATATGCGATATTATTTTAGACACTATCAACGAGTGTCCACTCGAGAGCGTCCTCGCTAAGTCGCAAGATCGAGGCGACGCTGTCGTGTCCCGCGCTGGGGTCGGTTACTATTATATGCGATATTATTTTAGACACTATCAACGAGTGTCCACTCGAGAGCGTCCTCGCTAAGTCGCAAGATCGAGGCGACGCTGTCGTGTCCCGCGCTGGGGTCGGTTACTATTATATGCGATATTATTTTAGACACTATCAACGAGTGTCCACTCGAGAGCGTCCTCGCTAAGTCGCAAGATCGAGGCGACGCTGTCGTGTCCCGCGCTGGGGTCGGTTACTATTATATGCGATATTATTTTAGACACTATCAACGAGTGTCCACTCGAGAGCGTCCTCGCTAAGTCGCAAGATCGAGGCGACGCTGTCGTGTCCCGCGCTGGGGTCGGTTACTATTATATGCGATATTATTTTAGACACTATCAACGAGTGTCCACTCGAGAGCGTCCTCGCTAAGTCGCAAGATCGAGGCCACGCTGTCGTGTCCCGCGCTGGGGTCGGTTACTATTATATGCGATATTATTTTAGACACTATCAACGAGTGTCCACTCGAGAGCGTCCTCGCTAAGTCGCAAGATCGAGGCCACGCTGTCGTGTCCCGCGCTGGGGTCGGTTACTATTATATGCGATATTATTTTAGACACTATCAACGAGTGTCCACTCGAGAGCGTCCTCGCTAAGTCGCAAGATCGAGGCCACGCTGTCGTGTCCCGCGCTGGGGTCGGTTACTATTATATGCGATATTATTTTAGACACTATCAACGAGTGTCCACTCGAGAGCGTCCTCGCTAAGTCGCAAGATCGAGGCGACGCTGTCGTGTCCCGCGCTGGGGTCGGTTACTATTATATGCGATATTATTTTAGACACTATCAACGAGTGTCCACTCGAGAGCGTCCTCGCTAAGTCGCAAGATCGAGGCGACGCTGTCGTGTCCCGCGCTGGGGTCGGTTACTTTTATATGCGATATTATTTTAGACACTATCAACGAGTGTCCACTCGAGAGCGTCCTCGCTAAGTCGCAAGATCGAGGCGACGCTGTCGTGTCCCGCGCTGGGGTCGGTTACTATTATATGCGATATTATTTTAGACACTATCAACGAGTGTCCACTCGAGAGCGTCCTCGCTAAGTCGCAAGATCGAGGCCACGCTGTCGTGTCCCGCGCTGGGGTCGGTTACTATTATATGCGATATTATTTTAGACACTATCAACGAGTGTCCACTCGAGAGCGTCCTCGCTAAGTCGCAAGATCGAGGCCACGCTGTCGTGTCCCGCGCTGGGGTCGGTTACTATTATATGCGATATTATTTTAGACACTATCAACGAGTGTCCACTCGAGAGCGTCCTCGCTAAGTCGCAAGATCGAGGCCACGCTGTCGTGTCCCGCGCTGGGGTCGGTTACTATTATATGCGATATTATTTTAGACACTATCAACGAGTGTCCACTCGAGAGCGTCCTCGCTAAGTCGCAAGATCGAGGCGACGCTGTCGTGTCCCGCGCTGGGGTCGGTTACTATTATATGCGATATTATTTTAGACACTATCAACGAGTGTCCACTCGAGAGCGTCCTCGCTAAGTCGCAAGATCGAGGCGACGCTGTCGTGTCCCGCGCTGGGGTCGGTTACTATTATATGCGATATTATTTTAGACACTATCAACGAGTGTCCACTCGAGAGCGTCCTCGCTAAGTCGCAAGATCGAGGCGACGCTGTCGTGTCCCGCGCTGGGGTCGGTTACTATTATATGCGATATTATTTTAGACACTATCAACGAGTGTCCACTCGAGAGCGTCCTCGCTAAGTCGCAAGATCGAGGCGACGCTGTCGTGTCCCGCGCTGGGGTCGGTTACTATTATATGCGATATTATTTTAGACACTATCAACGAGTGTCCACTCGAGAGCGTCCTCGCTAAGTCGCAAGATCGAGGCGACGCTGTCGTGTCCCGCGCTGGGGTCGGTTACTATTATATGCGATATTATTTTAGACACTATCAACGAGTGTCCACTCGAGAGCGTCCTCGCTAAGTCGCAAGATCGAGGCCACGCTGTCGTGTCCCGCGCTGGGGTCGGTTACTATTATATGCGATATTATTTTAGACACTATCAACGAGTGTCCACTCGAGAGCGTCCTCGCTAAGTCGCAAGATCGAGGCCACGCTGTCGTGTCCCGCGCTGGGGTCGGTTACTATTATATGCGATATTATTTTAGACACTATCAACGAGTGTCCACTCGAGAGCGTCCTCGCTAAGTCGCAAGATCGAGGCCACGCTGTCGTGTCCCGCGCTGGGGTCGGTTACTATTATATGCGATATTATTTTAGACACTATCAACGAGTGTCCACTCGAGAGCGTCCTCGCTAAGTCGCAAGATCGAGGCCACGCTGTCGTGTCCCGCGCTGGGGTCGGTTACTATTATATGCGATATTATTTTAGACACTATCAACGAGTGTCCACTCGAGAGCGTCCTCGCTAAGTCGCAAGATCGAGGCGACGCTGTCGTGTCCCGCGCTGGGGTCGGTTACTATTATATGCGATATTATTTTAGACACTATCAACGAGTGTCCACTCGAGAGCGTCCTCGCTAAGTCGCAAGATCGAGGCCACGCTGTCGTGTCCCGCGCTGGGGTCGGTTACTATTATATGCGATATTATTTTAGACACTATCAACGAGTGTCCACTCGAGAGCGTCCTCGCTAAGTCGCAAGATCGAGGCGACGCTGTCGTGTCCCGCGCTGGGGTCGGTTACTATTATATGCGATATTATTTTAGACACTATCAACGAGTGTCCACTCGAGAGCGTCCTCGCTAAGTCGCAAGATCGAGGCGACGCTGTCGTGTCCCGCGCTGGGGTCGGTTACTATTATATGCGATATTATTTTAGACACTATCAACGAGTGTCCACTCGAGAGCGTCCTCGCTAAGTCGCAAGATCGAGGCCACGCTGTCGTGTCCCGCGCTGGGGTCGGTTACTATTATATGCGATATTATTTTAGACACTATCAACGAGTGTCCACTCGAGAGCGTCCTCGCTAAGTCGCAAGATCGAGGCCACGCTGTCGTGTCCCGCGCTGGGGTCGGTTACTATTATATGCGATATTATTTTAGACACTATCAACGAGTGTCCACTCGAGAGCGTCCTCGCTAAGTCGCAAGATCGAGGCGACGCTGTCGTGTCCCGCGCTGGGGTCGGTTACTATTATATGCGATATTATTTTAGACACTATCAACGAGTGTCCACTCGAGAGCGTCCTCGCTAAGTCGCAAGATCGAGGCGACGCTGTCGTGTCCCGCGCTGGGGTCGGTGGGCGAGGCGGTGTCGTTCCCGGCGGCGCGGGCGGTGGCCAGCGCTGTGGGGACTTTGTTGGATGTGGAAGGGAAGCTTTTGGAGAAGATTGGGGGGATGATGAGTAATGGTGAGTTATTGTCAAATATATTTTGTTAAGTTAGAGTTAGTTTTAGGTATTTATTTATTTGAACACTTTCTTGCATACAAATATAATGTTTTTATATAGGTACAGATCATTAGGACTAAGTACACAAAGGCGGACTTATCGCCTTAACGCGATTTTTTCCAGTCAACCTTTTTGCCATTTTTTGGGAAGTTGCATAGAGAAAAGATTTTAATAAATATAAATTATTATATTCTTCTATTGCCGCATTGACGGTGGCCTAGGTGGCGTTATTTGATGTGGGATAGGTGCTTTTGCAGACTGTAGGGGTATGATGGTTAATGGTTTATTAAGGTGGGAAATAAAAAGGTAGTGATTAAGACTCAATTCAGTAAAACGACGTATATTCCTAACAAATAAACGCCAGTTTTGCTTGGTAAAAAGGTCGGTTTTTGAGTTAAGTACAAAACAAGTAACTTTAATACAACCGAAAATGACAGTACGTGATGTTTCAACACTTATGTATGTTGGCGAAAGAGATTAAGTAGTCCAAAGATGAAAAATGGGATAAATAAAGCACAGTAAAGATATATGCACCAACACTCTCGCCATTAGTTCCTACTGGGGTAGGCAGAGACTATCGATCGCCACTTTGTCCAATCCTGACAAGTCTCTCTAGCTTCGTTTACATCCATCAATCTTCTCGCACATGTTCTTTTATTCTTCATACTTCGGATGCCTGCCTTTTTGTCCTCTACTAACATAACCATTCACATTGGCTCTATAAATCTCTTTTACCAATTTTCTATCATCCATACTCTCTAATGGGAACTAATGGCGTGAGTATATGTATGTATGTACTCTCGCCACAACCAATGGCGGAACATATGTAAAAATCATACTTAGTTATAATCATGTTTGCCGTGTAGTGTCGGCTTAGAATAACACTACCCCATTTCTTCCGGTGGGTGTACGTAAGAGGCGACTAACGGTATTGGGGCTTTTAAGGGATTTTTGGGCGATGCGGTTGGAGACCCATCACCAAAAACCTTTATTTCACCATCTTTTCCCCACGGAACTTCCAAAAGTGGCTGAGGAATTTCTGATTCCCTAGTTTTGGTTACCCCTTCAAGGGATTCATAGCCGTGAGTATATGTATGCATACTTTGTTCGTCTATAAATATAACTTTATATTAATTACTACCGTAATCTCAACAATATTTTCCAGAAACTCCTTCCACCTCTCCGCTCCGTGACACCATAGAAAACCTCCTAGACACCACCGGCAAGCAGTTACTATCCTCACTGAGAACCAACACAGAACCGCTGCCTAGTATGGCGTCGTTGCGTCGCGCTGCCGACACCCTCCGGACTATGGCCGTGAATATACTCACTGAGCCGGTGCATCGGGAGTTAGGTACTATGTTTTTTTCTTGTGTTTTTTAAGTATAATTTAATTTATTAGGAATATCATTTGAAAAATGCATTAAACTATTTATGGTCATGTCATAAAGAACTTATCCAAATAGAGGAGAAACAAAGCAAGTCATTATCCGTTATATATATTACATATTCAGATTTCTATATTTATGCTTATAAATAAAGGAAAGAAAAATTTCGACACCTGCGGGGATCTATAAAAAAATATCTTAAATATATTAATATATAGTTTATTATTTAGTAACTAGATTTAAGTATGACTGGATTGTTGTATTGTTTTTGCAGATTAGTTGTTGTACATCTATCTCACATGACTCTAATTTATTGACCTCTCCATTCAAAGGTTGTCTGGAAGAGATCGCTTTTAGTGATAAGACCGCCAATTGTACTTTTGTTAATTCATTATGTGTATTTCTAATTGTTTTTCATATTTGATGTACAATAAAGAGTTTTCTATTCTATTCTATATATAATATATTAATTTTTTTCTTTAGTTTATTTATCAGTAATTATCCCCACATGAGGTTTTCCTGAACAAAAAAAGCATTTAAATTGTATTTATGCTTTGTTTTATCACAGCTACAAATCTACAATATGATATGCTAAAGGGTCTCGAGCCTACTATATACATAGTCCAACACTATTGCTGTAAAGGTAATCTGAATTGATGGCTTGCTTTTTGTATGATGGAGTGGCAATGTTTATGCCAAAACTATTACTTAAATTTTGCTGTGTAGTGTCGGCTTAGAATAGCACTACCCCATTTCTTCCGGTGGGTGTACGTAAGAGGCGACTAACGGTATTGGGGCTTTTAAGGGATTTTTGGGCGATGCGGTTGGAGACCCATCATCAACAACCTTTATTTCACCATCTTGTCCCCACTCAACTTTTCAAAAGTGGCTGGGGAATTTCTAATTCCTTAGCTCTGGCTACCCCTTTTAGGGATTTATAGCCGTGAGTATATGTATGTATGTATGTATGTATGTATTACTTAAATTGTTGTTTATTTTCAGAGAAAATCCCAAACCTGCCGGTGTGGAGTAATAACGACCCGCTTGCTACAGATCTACCCGACTATGCATTATCGCCACAGGAATATATCACTGAGGTAAGATAGCTGTGCAGTGTCGGTTTAGAATAGCATGAACATATTTCTTTCTATGGGTTTCGTAAGAGGTGACTATAAGTGTGGGTGTTTTTATAAGATTGAACACCAACCATCTTTTGCTGTGCAATATTTTGCAATCTCTGGCTACCCATTTATAGGCTTTAAAGCGGTGATTACAAGGAAACATTATAAGCATACATACATACATATACTCACGCCATTAGTTCCCTTTGGGGTGGGCAGAGACTATTGATCGCCACTCCGCACGATCCTGACAAACCTCTCTAGCTTCGTTTACATCCATCAATCTTTTCATGCATGCTCTTTTATTCTTCATACTTCGGACGCCAGCCTTTCTGAGCACACTCTCAATTTGGTCCAAGTGTGGTCTCCGTGGTCGTCCTCTACTAACATTACCATCCACACTAGCTCTATAGATCCCTTTTCATTATAAGCCACATAATTTATTTATTTTTATTTTCTTTGGAAGATTAACAGACCAATACAAACAATATAATACTTATTATGAATACACAATGCCATTTACAAATCTTCACCTATAGAGTTTTTTTTTATATTTTTAGAATTTCTACTACAACTTAACTTCTTAATGATATTATCATTCATATTTATAGAAAAGACTTCAGTCAAATTTCTTCATATTCAAGTTTAAAAAAAAGCGTGTAGTACCGGCTTATAATGTCACTGTCCCTTTCTACCCTCTCTCTAACTAAAGTATGGGGCTCTTTTAAGTAATTTGAATGTTTTTGTTCATGAAAACCTCATGTTTATTATTACTAATAAATAAAGGATAAATAAAGGAAAGAAAAATTTCGACACAAGTAATTGGCAGAGCGACGGGGGTGTATACCCGGTTCGAACCCCGCCTGTGTCGAAATTTTTCTTTCCTTTATTTATCCTTTGCTCTTTTAAGTGGTTTTTGGGCGATGCGGCTGAAGACCCATCACCATCAACATCACCACTGTTACTTTATTCCTACCATCTTGTCCCCTATCAACTTCCAAATGTGTCTGAGGAGTTTCTAGCTCAGAAGCTCTGGCTACCCCGTTTTGGGATTTATGGCCGTGACTATATGTATGTATAAAGTTAATGACAATTAATTGCTGTTGTTATTTATCATGGTTGTTAACGGTGAGGGAAAACATCGTGAGGAAACCCACATGGCTGAGTTGTACTTAGTCATGTGACAGTGTATTCGTACAAAACGGCGATAGGCCTGCCCCCTATCACGTGAGTACACTGTCCATGCAAAACGTGGGTACTCTGAACACCAGGTGACAATGTCACGTGATGTTCAGAAGTATTAGTACCTCTGCCAACCCCTTCGGGGATATTCGGCGTGAACGTTTATGTTATGTTATATTATGCTGTTGTCAGATACATTGTTGAAAGAACTTTTGCATATATAATTTGATTAGTTTCCTGAACCATATTTATTTCTGCAGGTTGGGCAATATCTGATGACATTGCCGCAACATCTAGAAATGCATTTATCAGAGAAGCAAGCTCCATGGCAGTTTCTGACTGAGGTACGTGAATAATGGTTGCTACAAGAGAATAGTATGTTGAACACTATAAAAATACTAACTAGAAACGTGTCATGTCTCAATGGAGACGTTAAATGACGAGGAATGTATTAAAAATTGTGTTTGATTAAAGTAACTTTATTTTTAGGTTAAAAAAATATTTAAGGTAACTTTAATCACGTTGGCCCCATTCTAAAAGTTGCTCATAAAACCAACCCCCTTTTGACTGGTTATCACCCGTTTGGCACATCTTTATGTAGGGTCAACTTCAGGGAGTGTGGAGGTTTTGAAATAAAAACCCAAAATAGCGGTACACTTCGTATAATTTCATCTTTCACAACCACTTGCCGATACAACGGACTACTGACAAATGCCCCCGCAAAAACAGAGATCGTATATTTATACCTTACCTAACCTCAAATCAACTGACAGTCTTATTAATAATACTTTACTCAAATTTACATAATCATTATTATAACTCATTTATAAATAAATAATAACATTTTAGAAATGAGTATTTACTAAAATTATGGATTTAATTACAATCATTATTTTAATCAGCGTCAGCTGTTTTGAAGTAAAGTCAAACAAGTATCTCATTATTCATACACGATACCACTAATACTTATTAAATAGGTAAATAATATGATTACACAATAAAACTATACAGTTTATCAATTATAAATAGTATAAATTATACAGTATAATAGCCAATCATAGCACACTCATTATTATAAGCTTACAGCTCGGCCTTCCTGTTATAAGCGAGTCCCTTCGCTTTTGGAAATATATTTTTTAAAGAATTAATAAAACTTTATTATTTTATATATATTTTTTTATACATAGGTAAGTTCTTGAAATAACTTGTAAATCCTGGTAACAAGTGATTCAAAATTAACAGGTCCTAATGTGTTAATCCGTACTAATATTTCATAATTGCGATTGCATTAACTTTTTATACATATATATGCACACACATATCATACACATAGTTTTACAGACATTTACATATTATTTACACATTCAATATACATATATATTTTTATTTACATATTCTACACATTACACACTTACAATGTATTTTTTTAATTTTTTATTTATACGAATTGTAATATTAAGCACATAAATATAGAATAGAATAGAACCCATAATGGTACTCATCACGTACCTCCTCCTCACAGTCCATATATGTCCCCACCAAGGGGCTCCAGCCCACCCTACATAGGGCGATCTGGCCACAGTCCACCACGCCGGCCAATCGCGGGCTGGCAGACCAACGACCACCACCGCAACAGTAGCCGGGAGCGACGGCCCAACGTGCCCTCGGAAGCACGGAATCATCTTCATTCTCGGATAGTCAGGTGATTCAAGCCTGCAATATCCCTCCAAACTCGGTCAAATCTTACAAATCAAATTTGTAAGGAGATCACCCCCCCGGGGATCGAACTCGAGACCTCCGCACCCGAAACCAAGCGCTCAACCGCGAGGCCACGGAGGCAGTCATCACAGTTAATACATTTTACAAAGATTACACTGCTAAACAGAAGCACAATTGGTGGCTTAAAACTATCTCTTCCAGACAACTCTTCAACGGAGAGATCAATACGTTAGTAAAAAGAATAGGCAGATTCACAACTCACATACTCGTGAGGTTATAACTTAATTATTAATTATTTGTTTATATATTATATCGTACTTATGTGATTTTCTTATATATTTTTTTTTATTTATTCACTATTTAAATCGCTTAGATCATTACTGCCTTCTAGGTATGACTGTCATTAGGGAGTGCTTTTAAGACGCGGTACGAGCCTTAATGTCACAATCAGAACTACTATGGTGGTTGCTATGGAAATTTATTATACTGTATGGGACCCCATGTATCAAGTTTATATAAAAATGCTTCAACAAAATCGAAATAAGTGTATTAAACACCTCACTATAGATTTCCATATTTAGACAACCTTCCTAACTTCATCATCATCATCATCATCATCATCATCAGCCACTGGACGTTCTAACTTTAAAACCCTTAAGATGTACAAAGGACACTAGGGATCAACTAATTTTAATGAAAACCATCCATAAAAAGGACTTGTAATCAAGGTTAAACTTCAGCTGTTCGCCCTACAATACTAGAATCCGATTCACATTCCGCACCCCATTTTCCGAAGAAGACATTTTTTTTTTATTAAGCATTTATTCATTTTAAATACTTTTGTAAACAGTTGGACTTTGTTGAATCAGCCGATCAACCTTTAATGTTCGAGTCCTAAAACTTTCTCATGATATAATTATTTAGATTATGAATTTATTTATTTTAAAGTATGTATTTTAAGTACTTTTATCCATCGATATATGTATCTTATCTTGCCATACAACGCGGTAACGCTTCCAGCATCTTAGGTACCCTTTCCCGATAAGAGGAACTGGAAGATGTTTTTAGATTTTAAGTTAGGTTTTTTTTTTTTTAATAATATAAAATTTTTCTTTTTTTAAATTTATATATGCCTGACCATGATAATTTAATGTACAGGGTTTATTAATTTTTTCTACCTTGACTTTTATTTAGTAAGCTTTATGATAATGGTAAGCTAGTTCTAAATAAGCTCTTATTGATTGTGTACCGAAAATAATAATTTCCTTGGAAAATAATAGTTGCACGGGGATTTGCTATAACTAACTCATATGGCTAATAGAAAGGAGTTTCCCGTTTCTGATTTGACTCAAGAGCATTCTGCTCCCGGAAAAACTATCCATCCACTCTTGGTCTTAGTACCTATGCTGACTTGTACCTAGTCAATAAACTTCGTACCAGATACCTTAAGTTGCTAGATTAATAAATCGCGCGCATAGCACACTATTACGCTGAGCGATTTCTGATTTATTATCTGATTGATTATTGTTACTTTTGTGTTTAAATTACACCATCTGAATTTATTACTGAATAAACTTTTGTAACATAAATTACCCTTTTATTCCCTCAATATGGATAACTTTATATATTATCTTACATATATATTTATTTTTGTATTTGATGTTTATTACCAGTTTTTAAATACAAATATACCTACTTCAAAATTAGTACCATATATGACGAAGAATCTTATTTAGGTATACTTAATAATAATAATATCATAATTAATTATACATGTACATGTTTTTAAAATCTTGTTATATTCGCTTGGTCTGGTGGGGATGACAATCTGATGCCTTCAAATGAATTCATCGCTATAAACTATCCATATCATAGCCGATGTACAATTATTTTGTTTTAAATACTTATTTTAATTTGCAATTTTCTATATCAACTTCAAAATTAGTATACTGTACTATAACTATTGGTAGAAACTTTAGAGGTCATCCTTGCTTGAAATATTGTGTACAGTTTGTTTCTCTAATAAATATTAAGCTATGGTAAAATGTACATAATTTTGATTAATACCATTTTAATTTATTTTTACCTTCCCCTGCTCGTGGTTCTAATTATATTTTTAACAAATGGAATCAGGGCGAAGATTTGAGGTAAAATCTACAGTTATAGTCTTAACAGTTATGATGAGCGGCACTTTTAAAGTACAGAAACAATGTTAAGATTATATATTAATTGTGCTTCACTTATGTATATAGATTGACAAGACAAAGATGACAGCGATATCCAAAAATAATACACGGTGTGCTTAAATAAGTGTGAGTGGGTGACCTATAAAAATTCACGTATTTGACATTTTAGCCCATTCGTACACTTTATCGTAATTGATATATTGTGATGATAGAAGTTATTATTTGTTTTATAATATATTTGCATCGAAATCTTTTATTTCGGATCCAAAGCAAAGCATAAAAAATGGTAATAATTACAGTCTTAATTTGGACATCAATGGCTAAAAATTTAATATTTCCCGAAGGATATGCAATGGATTTAGATTCTGTGCTAATGATTATGACTTAAATACCAGAATTAACGAAAATAAGACAATTATAATTCACACAGACAGTTCATCTTGATGCCTAAGCCGTTGTAGGCAGCTATCGTGTCCGCGAGAGGATCACAGGTATACAGGAGGTGTACCCTTGTTGACGTTTATGCTATGATGTTTATCACTCTCTAACAACCCATGCACCTATACACCAGCATATCTATTATGGTTAAGATATCTCAAAGCTACTAAAGATTTTGGCTAAAAATTTCTTAAGATTTAAGAAAACTTCAGAAGAAAAGTATTGAATGTTTGATGCTGATTTGGTTTATATGGCAAATAAAACATAGTCTCCACCGATGTACGTCTTTATCGTTCGTTTTACGTTCTGAACTTCTACGTTGTAGTTGTAATGCTCACGGGATTTATCAGAGCCCTACCTATAGCCCTGAGTAGAGGTATACCCTTTGGAACTATCATATCGAAGTTGAGCTCTCTGGCTTTAGTAGGTTTTATGACAGAGCGTGACTTACAACCTCTACACAGCAATTTAGTGCTACCCCATTTACTTTGATGTCAGTTAAGTATTTATCAAGTTCCAGGTCTAAAGCTGAACTTGAGCTATTTCATTGTTTTTCATTTTTATCCTTCGGATAACCCTTCTTGGTATGTATATATTTTTTTTTGTTCGCTGCAATGAACTGACAAATGAGAAGACTTTTCCAGCCAGACCAGGCGAACAAGGCGGTCATAATTATAATAATTTATCTTTGATATTGTTGATATTATTTAATTTAAGTAATGGAATTTAGTTTTATTATTGATATTTAAATACACTATCTTATTAATTTGCAATACTGAACATTAATGTAAAAAATATAAAATGTATACAAAACAGGAACAATACATTCACAAATTGTAACTATGATCAATTTTTGAAACAGAATATTAAATTTATTAAATCAGTAGTAGTCCCTATTTGATGTAAATATTAAATATTGGTTTTAATATCATTACATCAATAAGGCCTCCGCGACAAAGTGAAAATTCTGGCATCTGCCCAACAGGTTCGCCCAGTCCAGAGACCAAATATAACAAACCTTTTGAAATTACCCGAAAATTTAAATCGTTTTCTATTATTATTATTTTAGATTCAGCTACAATTAAACATATTCGTAAAACCTTACATTGTTAAGAATTTGTAAATCTACCTAGCATTAATTGAGTTTATATAGTTAAATAATTACAAGTTGTATTTTGCCCTTTTCGGTAAATAAATTTGAATTTGAAGCATCTTGTCCATAGCAAAAGCAAAGTACATTTGCGATCATTTTCACCTTTTTTCGCCTTGAGAATCATTCAAGATGGTCACCATATTGACCAACTTTAACCGTATTAAAGAAATTAAAAACTTGTTCGGGTTTAAGCAGCTGCCTGAGCACCTACCCTACACCATGCAGCAGACAATCTACATCCTGGCGCCCATTAATTTTACATTAATTTAGTAGATTGTTTTTGGCGTAATAATATTGATCAAGCGATTCTCCGTACTGAACTCTTTCAGCCAGCATCTCAGACAAAATAAACAATAGCTCATCCATTTTCATTTACCCTACGTCGTTTCAAACTAAGCGACCCAACCAAAGAGCTGCGGTTACTGTCTATTTTGTTTTGGGAATAGTATCCACCCTCGCGTTTGCGTGCACAATGCTGTGAACATCGCTCCCTGCTATTTTCTCGTCCTCGCGCTAGGCGAACGCTCTCGTGTACGCCGAACCGGCTTACGAAGAGACCTCTCCGCTGTTATTGGACTATTCGTTGTTCACCTGTTCACCTCGATTGACCTCGGTATCACGCTCCCGTAATACCCACGGTCGATTTACCTCGGTATCACGCTCCCGTAATACCCACGGTTGTCGATTGACCTCGGTACCACGCTCCCGTAATACCCACGGTCGTTCAGCATAACACCTCCGTGTTGACTGGCTTTTTTTTTTGGCACCTCCATGCCAATTCTGCGCTCAATCTATCGTAACTGAGGCTACGACTCCTGCTCTCTTCTCGATCCACGGTGGAGAACTGAAACTGACAAATTTCAGCTTAGTAAACAATCAAGCCAACCCTCAGTACACATACTTTAGCTTCTTTGATCTCAATGGGCCCAACAATTAGTATAACGCAAATCCAATTTTCTTTTATTGAAATTAAAGGCGACCTTCGCAAATGTAACTTAAATATTTCACTGATAACAAATGTACGGCTGACTATTTTATTAGAAGGTAGTTGTTAAAAGTTTCAAAATGTTTAATTCTTACTTTGTATTGCAAACTAATATTTAAACAGTTACTGTATTAATCCTTGGTCATGTAATTCTCTTACGGATTCACGGTATTATCTTACACACGCTTTGTACAGCTTTACAGGGGGCCGAAGAAAATGTATAATACCTACTTGGTTTAATAAAGAATATTTTGATTTTGACGTTTTTACCTCTTACGTGAATAATATGAAGACACTACAATAAGCGGGTGACTATCTCAAATTTAAAATAAATAATAAAGATATTATGCATCATGATGAGTATTAAAACAACTATGTGTTCCTTCGTATTATGTTCCAAAACTAGATTTATAAACATAAAAGGCCTCAATATTTTTTTATTTTATTTTTTTAAACTTACAGGTTTGCTAAAATTTTAGTAGCAGTAGTAGTAGTAATTTGTAGCAAACCTATAGTAAGTTTGCAGTTGATTTGTACAAAATATAAAAAAAACAACCTGGATACTCACAACCAGGCATGGTGTAAGCAATGCGAGCAATGCATCACACGTAATATCGCTCGGACGCGTACTGATACATTACACATTACTCGACCATTCCAAACATCACACTTAGCATGGCACTACATTTCATTCCATTACACTACCATAGAGCACTGCAGTGTGATGCCGCGTGATTGATCGGTAACGAACGTATGGGTAAGCAAATGAAAGTAATGGATACAATTCTTCTCTAATCCCGTCTTACTCGCTCACGTAATTCTATAACTACCTATAACACTGCTATTCTACCTCATGTGATATATTTATATTCCCATTACTCGAAATATTTAATTAATTACACAACACCACACGCCTGATAGTAGGAATTGTTAGATCCTAGCATCACATGTAATGCTTTAAACAGATGTTGTAATGCCATATGTCATCATTTCAAAGTGTACTGTTTTCGCACGTGTACTCACTCATAAACGAAAAATGTTTTAGAAAATTCACTATACGGTATATCGATCCAACATTTCAATATTATTCGATAATCAGAGCTCTATACCAATCTTCAGATCGATAAGTTGACAAACAGTAGCTTTGAAAAAAAAAACAATCTGAGCTATCAGGAAAAAAAGGACTAGATATCAGGCTCAAGTATGTAACAGATTAACACTCTTATGTATCGCCCCTATGTTTTTGAGAATTAATGAAAATTCTTTTAAAATACTTTCTTGCCTTCAATTGAAATAGACTTTATTATTTACGACTGTTTATGGATGCTATTTTATAAAGAAGAAGGCAATTTCAACATACCAAGGATTCTAATTACGCAAACACAAAAAAAAGAACATGGTACTTACGTAGGCGCAGTACGAAAAACGTGATATTTTTCGCCTATCCCACTTCTGAGTTGTAGGGTCAACTTCAGGGAGTGTGGAGGTTTTGAAATAAAAACCCGAAATAGCGGTACACTTCGTATAATTTCATCTTTCACAACCACTTGCCGATACAACGGACTACTGACAAATGCCCCCGCAAAAACAGAGATCGTATATTTATACCTTACCTAACCTCAAATCAACTGACAGTCTTATTAATAATACTTTACTCAAATTTACATAATCATTATTATAACTCATTTATAAATAAATAATAACATTTTAGAAATGAGTATTTACTAAAATTATGGATTTAATTACAATCATTATTATAATCAGCGTGAGCTGTTTTGAAGTAAAGTCAAACAAGTATCTCATTATTCATACACGATACCACTAATACTTATTAAATAGGTAAATAATATGATTACACAATAAAACTATACAGTTTATCAATTATAAATAGTATAAATTATACAGTATAATAGCCAATCATAGCACACTCATTATTATAAGCTTACATTTATAATATACTAGTGGTCCGCCCCGGCTTCGCACGGATGGTGTTTTTTTTTTACTGCTTACCCCCTACGATATTTAGCGAAATGATAATGTCCTTACCTGGTTCTAAGCTACCTCCCCATCAATTTTCAGCCAGATCGGTTCATCCTTTCTTGAGTTATAAATAGTGTAACTAACACCACTTTCATTTATATATATAGAAGATAAAGGAGTTTAATATTATCAGCCAATTTACGTCCATTTCTGACCATAATAGGCAGAAACCATAGGCTCAACGTTTTTTTACTAAATTACTTATGAAATATAAATCAATAAATCGTACACCTTTTTCATATTAATATATCAATATAGTTTAAAAACATATTAAATATTGTTAACGGTGAGGGAAAACATCGTGAGGAAACCCACATGGCTGAGTTGTACTTAGTCATGTGACAGTGTATTCGTACAAAAACGGCGATAGGCCTGCCCCCTATCACGTGAGTACACTGTCCATGCAAAACGTGGGTACTTTGAACACCAAGTGACAGAGTCACGTGATGTTCAGAAGTATTAGTACCTCTGCCAACCCCTTCGGGGATATTCGGCGTGAACGTTTATGTTATGTTTATGTTTAAAAAAATAGTGATTATTATTTCCCAGGTATGCAATTTTACTTGTGAAACGCTGGCTGATAAACTATTGAACATCAAAAATATGGACGCGCTCGGAACGAAAAGATGTCTAACTGATATTGGTAAGTATTACTTTCTTATTTTCATACCTTTAATTGCTATTGGTGTAGGCAGTATTGCCAGGTGTTTGTGAATAGCTGAGGTTTTATGACTATCAGTCGTGTGTTTTACAAATTTGTAGAAAAGCCTGATGTGGCAGATGTGTGTGAAATTAAGGAAATTGGATGAGAAGGAAATGATCTTAACAAGTTACCAAGCAGGAGACTTATCTCAATGACAATCATTATTATTAGAAAGAAAGAAAAATTATTTAGTTTTGGAATAAATAATAACAGGTACAAATAAATAATAACAGATGAATTTAAATCTTTCTGTTCATGAAAACCTCATGTGGGGATTATTACTAATAAATAAAGAATAAATAAAGGAAAGAAAAATCTCGACACAGGCACAGATGAAACTGTAATTTTTGTATTCTTGTATTTTTTGTTATAGATGTGCCCTTAAGCAATGATCTTTCTAAATTTCTAAGGTTAGAATCGAATCCGAATCGGTTAAGGCTCAGCATATGTGATTATTATTATTATTTATTCATATATTTTAACTTTTAAGAGATGGTAATTACCATTACATTAAAATTAAACCACGATAGCACATTCGGCCCACCACCGCTTCTCATCCAGGAGACGTGACTTCAAGTCTTTTCTTAAGGCATTTGTGTTAATAAGGCTAAAGGATTAATTTATCAGGATTGTTACCGGTGAGGGACAACATCGTAAGAAAACCCACACGGCTAAGTTTTTCTTAGTCATAACATATAAACATAAACGTTCACGCCGTTTATCCCCGAAGGGGTTGGCAGAGGTACCAATACTTCTGAACTCACATGGCAGCGCCATCTAGTGTCCAGAGAAGGTACCCACGTTTTGCTTAGACAGTGTATTCACGTGATAGGGGGCAGGCCTATCGCCGTTTTGTACGGATACACTTTTATACGGATTTCTTAATCATGTGACAGTATATTCGTACAAAACGGCGATAGGCCCCCTATCCCGTAAGTACATTGTCTAAGCAAACGTGGATACTCTGAACAACAGGTGACAATGTCACGTGATGTTCAGAAGTATTAGTACCTCTGACAAAACTTTACTTTTGATGACAAGTCATTAATTCAGATTTTCTCTTTCAGTGTACCTATCTAACGTGGTAGAAGATTTGGGAAGCAGTATAACTCCTTCGTTAAAGAACTTGGAAAAATCACTTCGCTCTGCCGCCCCTCAGCAAACTTCCAGCCAATCTTAGATTATAAGAGGAATTATTTGTTTGTCTATTGTTTATTTGTTTTTTTTCTAATTATTTGACGGCCTCGTAAAACGTTTCTAGACCAGATAGAAAACGTTCTTATAAAGGCGGGGGTCCGAAGTGAGAAGAATAAAAGAGCATGTATGAGAAGAATAATTGATGTAAGGGAGGCGAGAGAGGTTTGTCAAGATCGTACTAAGTGGCGATCGATAGTCTCTGCCTACCCCAATGGGAATAATGGGCGTGAGTAAGTTGTTTGTCTGTAATATTCAGAAACTTATTAAACGAATCTAGAATTCTTTCCTCAATAGAAACCTATTGATGAAACATTACATATTTATCATCACGCGAAGTTGCATTAGTGGTGAGCAGTGATAGAGAATCAAAGATACCATTCATCCAAGCCATGTGGCTTATAATAGTACTACCCCATTTCTTCTCGCGTGTTTTCGTAAAAGGTGACTAAGAGCTAATGTGGAAGGTAATGTTAGTAGAGGTCGGCCACGAAAGACACACTTGGACCAAATTGAAAGTGTGCTAAAAAAAGGCAGGCGTCCGAAGTATGAAGAATAAAAGAGCATGTATGAAAAGATTGATGGATGTAGACGAAGCAAGAGAGGTTTGCCAGGATCGTACGAAGTGGCGATCGATAGTCTCTGCCTACCCCAATGGGAATTAACGGCGTGAGTATATGTATGTATGTATGTGACTAAGAGAATCGAAGCTTTTTAAGTGTTTTTTGTCAATGTGGTTGGAGACCCATCACCATTGTTTACCTTAGCTTTACAATCTTTTCCCATTCAACTTCCAATAGTAGCTGAATTTTTTTTTATTCCGAAACTCTGGCTACCCCTTCTAGGAATTTATAGCCGTGAGTATATGTATGTCATCCAACATTCCTATTAAACCCGACATTACAAATAAGTCTCAATTGCAATAAAATTGTGAATAGATTATAAAATTAAGGATTTAAGTGATTTGTGTAAACTTCATCGGCTCGAAAACATCTGCAGAAATAGACAGTACTACTAAATCCTATTATTTCCAACACATCAATAATTTTTTAGCAATGATTAAGATATAGAAATAAATATAATAATATTGTTAATTGTTTAATGGAATAAATATAATATTTACGTACCTACTCATTGTTTTTTTTTTGTTAGGCTTACGTTCATAACCTGTATTCACATATTTTCCCCACTCATCCTCCAAAAAATCGACGACATGATAGTCCAGTGGGTAGAACACCCGCCCGAAAACAGAAGGGCGTGAGTTCCAATCCTGGGTCGGGCCTACACCAATTTGTCTTTTCTAAAGTCATATGTGTGGTTAATTTATCATGGTTGTTAACGGTGAGGGAAAACATCGTGAGGAAACCCACATGGCTGAGTTGTACTTAGTCATGTGACAGTGTATTCGTTCAAAACGGCGATAGGCCTGCCCCCTATCACGTGAGTACACTGTCGATGCAAAACGAGGGTACCTTCTCTGGACACTAGATGGCGCTGCCATGAGAGTTCAGAAGTATTGGTACCTCTGCCAACCCCTTCGGGGATAAACGGCGTGAACGTTTATGTTATGTTTATCATCCTCCAAAAGTGCCTGCGGATCTCTGAGAGGCATGGGTTCGAGTCCTGAATTGAGGCTGCACCAATTTTTCTTTTGCAAAGTCGTCTTGGTTAATTTCTTACAGTAGTTCGTTCGCCGTGTAGTGTCGGCTTCGAATAGCACTACCCCCTTTCTACCGATGGGTGTACGTAAGAGGCGACTAACGGTATTGGGACTTTTTAAGGGATTTTTGGGCGATGTGGTCGAGACCCATCACCAACAACCTTTACTTTACCATCTTTTCCCCACTCAATTTTTCAAAAGTTGCTGAGGAATTTCTAATTCCTTAGCTCTGGCTACCCCTTCTAGGGAGCCGTGAGTATATGTATGTATGTTTTTCGTTACTGTTGTGAGGAACTGTTCATTGTTCCATCATGTTTAACACAACTGCGCTGTTACTACTTCTAACAAGTCATCTGAATGGGTCGCCGTATAAAAACGCCAAAAGGCCTTTCCCCTATCACGTGAGTACACTGTCCTAGGAAAGTAAGTCAGAACACTGGATTGAAAACTTTCTTACAAAGGCCGGAGTCTAAATTGAGCAGAATAAATGTATGACAAGAATGGTAGGGAAGGAGCAAGAGATATTTGTTTAGGATTTTGTGTAGTGCCGGCTTAGAATGTCGCTACCCTTTCTACCCACGGGTGTCGTAAGTGGCAACTAAGGGTATTGGGGATTTTTATTTGATTTTTGGGCGATGCGGTTGGAGACCCATCACCAAGAACCTTTATTTCACCATCTATTCCCCACGCACCTTCCAAAAGTGGCTAAGGAATTTCTAATTCCTTAGCTCTGGCTACCCCTTTCTTGGGATTTATAGCCGTGAGTATATGTATGTATGTATATTTTTGTGTTGTGAAATTACTAGAATAGTACTCTACCCTACATCATATTAACAAGCAATAAATTAACAAAAATATATCTAAATAAATAAAAACGTCTATAAAAATACTTATATTTTAATGTTACAACTTACAAGTAAGGAAGACAACCTTATAATTTAAACTATAGAATAACATGTCGTAAATAATAACTTTAAATGGTTAAATATCATCAAAATTAACGACCTTTTTAAAGTTATCTTTGATAAGCAGGTTTTTTCACGCTCTATTTCTAAATTGCTCCAGTAGCTTAATAAAAGTAGGCCTTAAAACTAATGGTTAAGACTTTGAGGCATCCAAAAATGAAACAAAAAGGTTTGTTTATTATAGAACTATAGAATCTCTTTGTTGGAATTAATCAAATAAAATATATGTTTATGTTCACTTAATGTCCTAAAAACTCTTCTTCCACCACTAAAAAAAAACTTATTGCTCAAAAGGGTAAAGAAAAACATAACGGGAACGGATACTTTTGAGTTCAATAATTTTACTTAAATCCTATTTATACTATTGTATTCAATGATTTGTAAGTTGCTTCTAACTTAAACATTAATCTATTTACTTTGGCTCTGGTCTAATAACCTCAAACTAAGTTTGAGTACTTATATTACAGCTTATATTGGTTTACTATTGTGAATACATTCAACACAATACCATACCATACCAAATAAATGAATTGAATTGAATGAAATAACAACAAATCTAAATCTTAGATTTAATTAAAAATCTAGCAATTCTACGCCTATTTTTTTGATAAAAAATAATCAAGTCTCAAAAGACTGTCCAATAGTTTAAACTTATACAATTTTATTTAAGGGTGTGTTCAGAGCTAACCTGATCGTTAGTCCTGATCGTTAGTCCTGACCGTCAGTAGTCCGTAGTTATAATTTTATTTACGAAGGAAATCTTAAAGAGTGTTTAGGGCTGTATTGTTAATGGTCAGTACATACGGAAAGCCGTATACGTGCCATGGTCAGGTTAGCTCTGACCACACCCTTATAGTAACAATAGTATCATCACAGGATAATCATTTCAGACCATTAGTTAGCTCCTATTTGTCTACCTAGTCTTGATGTCACATTTACACAAATGTAAATAGACATCAACATACATTGACAAAGACGACTTAAAAAAAAAACATTCTCAAAATCACTTGAATTGAAATATTTTTTTTTTAAATATATTTTGTCATATGTGCCCTTTAATACCTATCAGTAAGTAGCATAAAACATGTCTTAAAACTATTAAAAAGGCCTTCAAATTGAATTAATCATCCCACATCTCATGATTAGGGTCAGTCTCCTTCCTGAAACTCTTAAAAGGAATTGGTTTGGGTGTCAGAATGTCACCTCCGTGTTTCGGTGGCATATCATCCACAGCCAAGATTTCTTTGCGAGAAGGACATATGGTAATATGCTCCTTGATCTCATTTTTAGGAACTCTGTGGGTCGCATTGTATGGACATATTTCTAGTTTTGGATACCTGAAAGACATATAATAATAATAATAATAATAATCGTTTATTACCAATTGAAATTTTACAAATACATAATACCAGCGGCCCCACACTAGGCAAGCCTGTATCGTGGGTACCAAATACAAATAACAATTCCAATTTTACAAAGTGAATTAAATTATAATACATTGATAAAATATAATTGAAAATTTATAGAATCTAATACTTATTAAAATATACACTTAATCCATTTAACTTAACACTAAATACAAACAAAATCATAACATTATGCAAATAAATAATAATTAATGATAATGTAGTAATTGCAAATTATTATTATGAACAATTATATCAATAAAAACTTCAATTTATTAATTATTTATTCAAAATGTCTACAACACTCTGAAAAGTACAATTGTAATATTAAAAAGATTCTTATTTTTACTTTTATATTCTGAAATATAACTGTGTGAGTAGGTGTGTGTGTGAGTCTGTGTATGAGTGTGAGAGCGGGTGTATGTGTGAGAGCGGGTGTATGTGTGTGTGTGGGTATGTGTGTGTGTGGGTATGTATGTGTGTGTGTGTGTGTGTGTGCGTGTATGCGTGTGAATGTGGGTGTAAATAAGTGATTTATTAAGTTTAAGTGTCTCAACATTTTCAAGATACAATTCGAATCAAATTTTCAATTTTTGAATAATTCATAGTCATGAGCCAATTTTTCACCTTTATTTTTACCTCCCTCTTTGTACAATCTCGTATATCATTAATTTTTAATATTTCATTGTACAAATGGGGGTGCATAAATGATGGGAACCGTTGCGCGAAAGTTGTCCTACATAATGTTGTCGGCAGTCTAGGAGTTCTCTGTAAAAGAGAGCGTTCAGTAGAGGGTGTTAAACACTTTTTATGCTCTCGAAGAATAGACCTCATGACAAACAACCCTCGCACACTGAGCACCCCACATTCATCGTATAGCTTTGTGGTTGAGTATCTAAAGTTCTTTTTGGACATAACCTTTAAAACTGAACGTTGAGCTCTTTCAATTTCCAACATGGTAGTAATAGGGGCACCACCCCAAACTGGAAGACAGTAAGTGATCAGTGATTCACAAATGGCCGTATAGATTTGTTTAAGTAATTCAATGTCGGCCGAGTTGCGGAGTAATTTCATGATATTGATAACCTTTCTTATTCTGCCTGAGAGTGTATGAATATGACTCTTAAAGTTCAAGTTGTGGTCAATTGTAACTCCCAGGTATTTTGTGACAGTTACGCAAGCAAGAGTAGGACACTGGCAAGGGACAAGGTTTGCAGGGAAGCATGTGTGTATCTTGAGTGTGGTCCGAGGCGGAGCTGATGCCCTCGTTTTGTGAAAACACATTAAATTCGTTTTTTCGCTGTTTAAAGTTAACAAATTACGAGAAAGCCAGCCCACCACGGAGACCATACCCTCCTCCACATTCTGCAACACATCATTCCACGATGATCCACTGAAGATAATTGCAGTGTCATCTGCATAACAGAATATGCGAGCGTCTTTAAGTGGGAGAGTCGATATGTCGTTCATGTAGAGTAGGAAGAGGGTAGGACCCAAGATGCTACCCTGAGGCACTCCGAAATCAACACGGCAAGAGTCGCTTATCACCTGGTCAACCTTTAATAGCTGATTTCTATTTGACAGATAGCTTTCAAACCAATTGAGTGCTAAGCCTCGGACACCTGACAACTCGAGTTTACTTAAGGTAATGGATTTAGAAACAGTGTCAAATGCTTTTGATTTGTCAATGAAGACACCAGCACAAGCCTTTCCTTGATCTAACATGAATGAAATATGGTCCACCAGCTCGCAGACAGCATCCTCAGTCGACCTCCCCCGCCGAAAACCGTACTGTCCAGAAAAAAGTAAATTATTATTCTCCAGAAAATTTATCAACTGCTTGTTTACTATTTTCTCTAGAAGTTTCGATAAGGATGAGAGCAGAGTGATAGGGCGGAAATTTGATGGAATTTTCTTAGAGCCACCTTTATGGACAGGTGTTATAACACCCGTTTTCCAAATTTCGGGGAATACACCGCTCGACAAGCTAAGATTAAATACGTGGCTGAGAGGAGTAGCAATGTGATTTTTGATTTGCTTGAGAAGATCATTAGATATTTTGTCTAATCCCGGCGCGCTATGGGATGGAAGCGTCTCTATCAGCGACCTAACCTCCATCTCGTCGGTTGGGTGCAAAAACATTGACCTTACTGATTCGTGAGCCACGGTTGACTTCGAAGCAAGTGAGTCTTCTGTTTCACCGGTTTTCGACAAGATAGCTTGTGACATATTTTTTCCTACACAAGAAAAGTATTGGTTACACGTATTTACCGAGGCTTTAGGATCAGGGTTGAGAGTGAGCAATTCAGAGTTAGGGACATTTGGAGAGTGAGAGTGGCAAATGCTTTTAATAGTACCCCATAGTTTCTTCGGTATAGACCGGTTTTTTTCCAATTCTGATCTTTCATAGTTGTGTTTAAGGGAGTGGAGGAGATTGACACAATAGTTCCTGTAACGTATGTAAATGGTCCTAGCTATGGCATTGCGGGGTTGCCTTAGAACTTTCTGGTGAAGGGCGTCTCGATTTTTCATGCATCGTATGATTCCGGGGGTGATCCAAGGCTTGAGATTAAATTTTGAGCGACTTATTTTTATCAGTTTGGTATTATTAGATATGGTAGAAGTAATTATTTCACTAAGTGATTGAGCAGCCTCTTCAGTGGATGTAGAATTTAGTACTTTAGTCCAGTCTTTTTCTCGCATTTCCACTTCTACTTTGGCGTTATCGATTTTGAGTATCGTACGTTTGCGATTGGGCTCAAGAGATATTTGCTCAACACCGGCCATAGCAAGAGCATGATCTGTTAGACTACTCTGGCAAACAACACCAACTGCACGAGAATTCGGGGTAACAAAAATATGATCTAAGCAGGCGTTCATTCTAGTTGGTTTTGTTATGGCCGGGATAAAACCACATTCAGCCATCACACAAAGATACTCGGACAGTTTATTTTTATTGAAGTCAGATAATATATCAATGTTTATGTCACCAGCCATGATCGCAAGAGGCTTGTTAGGAAAAGTGTTGACTTCTTCACTAAGGCAATGAAAAAAGTGTTGGGGATCTTTAAAGGAAGGAGAACGATAGATTGCAAAAATGGTAGCTTGATTTTGTACATCAACAATGAGGCAGTTGGCTTGAGGCCAATCAGGTTCGCGTATTGAGACATTCAGGTGAGACTTTACGTAGACCACTACCCCGCCCGACTTATTTATGATGATAGAGCTCTTATATGCTGTATAACCATCTAAACAACCCACGATTGTTCTATCATTGAGCCAGCATTCTGTGAGTATGATAACCTCGAAGTCAATATTGAGCCGTTTCAGTAAAACAACGAAATCATCAAAATTCTTTTCAATGCTACGTATATTTAAAGTTAGTACTTTTAATTGATACTTAGAGCTTAATATGTTCTCACAATTCTCCGGGGCAATTATGTTATGACATTCAATTTCAAAAGCTTTGTCTAACTCAGTGGCTGAATAAGGAATTGTAGTCGCCATTAAGGTGGATCGGAGAGCAAAACTATGGTATGGTTTTGAACGAATGTGAGAACATTTACCAATATAATTTGTAAGATTAATTGTAGCTCGAGAATACCTATCGACAGTAGCAGTCGAATGTTGAGAACGAGTGTGTGTGGTTTGTGTATTTGAGTTGGAGTAGTAGATATATGAGAGTTTGTGTAAAATGGTAGTAATTTAAAACAAATATTTAACCTTAAAGACATCAATTCGAGAACAGCATGCAGAATATAAAGATAAATGTAGCTATCCACATATATAAAGCAGGAATATCCAGTTAAACGACTTAAACTAACACCAAGATCATCAATCCTGTACGTTATAGCTTTCTCTCGAGTCTTGGGGTCCAATCGAATGGTTGCTAGAGATGGTCTGTTCAGAATAAGAACTAAGTGGTGATTTTTGTGCAGTAGAAGTTCCATCTTTGTTCGTACTAGGTAAATTGGAAAGATCATCCCTAAGCTTGATTTGAATTGAGGGTTTACCATAACATATACAGAAGTATTAAGGTCCAAATGTGTCTGAGGAGTTTCTAGCTCTAAAGCTCTGGCTACCCCTTTTTGGGATTTATGGCCGTGAGTATAAGTATGTATCTATGATATCTGAAAGATTAAATATTTCACAAAGCTAAAAAAAGTAAAATTGTGGCAAAATAAGGGTTATTTCTTTTGATTGGTCCAGTTAGTTATTAACTAGAACATAGGATTCATTGTCTCATAACATAAATTTAATATTTTTCTTTTGCACAGACATGTATTGTATATTATATTGGAAGTTTATTCAAAATTACTTAGAATACCTTTGTATTACAATTTTTCTTGTTATAACTTGGCCAGCCACTTTTGGAAAGTTGAGTGGGGAAATGCTGGCAAAATAAAGGTTGTTGGTGATGGGTAACCAATCAAATCGCCCAAAAATACCTTAAAAGCCCCAATATCGGTAGTCGCCTCTTACGTCCACCCACTGACAGAAATGTGAACTTTCCAAAAGTGGCTGAGGAACTTCTAGTTCCTTAGCTCTGGCTACCCCTTCTTGGGATTTATAGCCCTGAGTATATGTATATATGTATGTTATAACTTGGATCTGACTATAGAGTTAATGTTGGGCATGGCAGTGAACAATTTTACAAACCTAGCTACCCAACTGAGGATTTACTGCTTTCAATATAGGTAAATAAAAATTGTAGTTAATAAAAAACATTATAATTGTAATGGTATTTTATAATGCTGTGTAGTGTCGGCTTAGAATAACACTACCCCATTTCTTCCGGTGGGTGTAAGTAAGAGGCGACTAACGGTATTGGGGCTTTTAAGGGATTTTTGGGCGATACGGTTGGAGACCCATCACCAACAACCTTTATTTTTCCATCTTTTCCCCACTCATATTTCCAAAAGTGGCTGAGGAATTTCTAATTCCTTAGCTCTGGCTACCCTTTTTAGGGGTTTATAGCCTTAAGTATATGTATGTATGTATTTTATAATAACATTATTTTTACTAAGAAACAAACAGATCCAGTTAACTCCTAAAACAGTTCAGTAATGATTTGTGGTAAGGGATACTAACTCTACATTAAGTTACACAGTGGCTTATGATTATTTAGTTCACCATATCATATTTATAAATTTTTAACCTTTTCAGCGCCAAAGTCTGATATATTAGACATTTAAGTTTCGTGCCCTCGCCGCCAAAGTCTGATATATCAGACAAATAAATCTTACCAATTTAACTCTATTTTTTCTTATCGTTATAGTACCTGACGACATATGCATAAAATTTTCAGACAGTTTATACTTTAGTTAATCAAAAATAACAATTTCACAATGTATTATAATGTTATTTTAATAACAAATTATTAAAAACAAAACCGTGTTTATTAGTTAAATCCGACTCTTTTTTTATTTGAACCCTCAGCGCCAATGTCTGATATATCAGACATTAGTGATGTTACATTACAATGTTACTGCCAAAGCCAGAAATCTGGTACTCTAAAAAGAAACAGTAACAGTAAACAACAGTAAACATACAAACAGTAACAGTAAACATACAAGTCAAAATTATACAGGTTTTTGTTTTGGGCATAGAAAATTTTAGTGTGACGTTATTTTACCAAGTTTTACCGCAGAGAAATTAATATATTTTCAAATTATGTTTTGTATCGAATCCAGTAAATTTCATGGTATGTCACAACACTATAGCGACACGATCATGCATCAGTCTCGTACGCCAACGTCTGATATATCAGACACGGAAGTGACGTCAGAGGCGATAGATATTTCTAGAACTATTTTTTTGTGCTGTACAATGAGGTTAGGAGATATCGATAAATTATGGAAGTACCCTGCAAAATCATGTTATTTACTGGGTTATCATCTTTGCGTTGCTAAGTTGAGTTATTATTATTGTAAATTAATATTTATTGAATTATGACCACTGCAGAGGAGTTAATAAGGATTTTAGAAGGAACTGATGATGTTGAATTTGAAAGTGATGAAGTGGTTATACATAATCAACAGGTAAGTTATTAAAAATTATAATACAATATAGTGTTTTCAATCTCAATCTAGTGTAGTTACTCTGCTCTGATACAATATAGTGTTTGTAATATTTTTTTTATGGGAATATTGAAATTAATACCTAGGTATAAAGATGTATTAACTTTAGAAAAATAAAACTTACTACCTATCAAATTTATTTTTATTTCGTGTTACTAAAAATATAAGAATTTTGTGAGTAATTTACAACTATTGTTTTAGGGAGAAGATGACGAATTTAATTGGTTGGCAGGAGCACCGCCGTCTCCAGTTATCGATAATATCGATATTATCGATAACTGATCGATAGTTATCGACAATATCGACCAACACTAGTAAATCAACCGCGTTTATTGCCGTGGCGTGTGATGAACGTTTTTGACTAAAACTCTTGGCGTGGAAAGAGTTAATAACCAAAATTGTAATATCAGCACATATACAGTAAGAGTTGGCTCACCTCACTTCACACTTGACTATATGGGCCTGCAGCCTGGATCGGGGCACCTGATGAACTTTGTCATATGGACAGGACACAAATGGATCATTCATGATTACTGTTACCTGAAAGCAGCATTCATAAAATTTAACTTCTAGCTTTACTCCATAAAACACCATCAGAAGCTATATTAAGAGTTAGGTGGTTCAATATCCAGGTATTTAGAATTGACTCAAGGGATATGAATATAAATAGGCCTAGAATAATAATAAATATAATATTTTTTATAAGCAATTTTTTTTTATAGTTCGAATTGGTTTACAATCCATCATCATTTCTTTCTTGCCTTTAATTTCACTGTATTTTCCTGTTCCAACTCCTTATTGTGGCTGGGGATTGAGGAATAAGGTAAAGGCTCAGGCTTCCGGGCATGACTATCCGTTCTGTTTGAGACAATTAAAAGCCGGTAATAAGGTGGAACGTTATAAACTGAATTGTTTTTGAGGAGGGATATATAAAATATTTTTACTTGACTGCAAACAGTAAAATACATTTAGACAATATATATCGAGCGCGATAAGAAAGACGAATCGCAGTGTTTTAGTTTAAGTCAAATTACAAAAGCATAAACATAACCTTACCTTTCAACACAAGAATTTGTTAATTTGCAAATAAACTATGGCTTTTGAAATACTGTGACGATAAGTTTTAACCGCAGACAATGGAAACAAAATAAGTAATACAATAAAAATAATCTAATTCAATTCAATCAACAAACTTTAACCGTAATTATGGAAACTTAGAACCACTTAGAAGTTTAGAACTTACGAACTTAGAATATTTGCAGAAAAAAATATCAACAGAGTTTTAACTGTACTGTAACTTTAAGCCGCGTGTACACCTAAAGTCAAGAAACGTCAAAAACAAGTTAGTTGCTATTTGAAAGAATACTTGGTTCAAGTGATTGGGGAATTACTTTAAAACATTTTTCACCAATTTTTAAGTGATTTCAATAATTTATGATTTTAAGTTGCAATATTAGACAATGTCTAATGTATTCTACAACTATAACTATTATGTGACTGCTTGTTTAGACCAATTATTTGGACGTTTATTTGTTTACGTGTAAACACAGCCAATCAAGTAATCAAAACAAAACAAAAGTTTTGAACTGAAACTAGTGTGATGTGGAAGTGGAATAATCTTTATTTATTAAAGTTGTAACATACTTATAGCTCTATTAAATATACATTTGAAGGGTAGTTTTGATAAGAAAATATGAATACTCAGAATAAACGCAAAGATGCTACGGAAGGTACTCAAAGGTTACATATTTTAACAACCTACCATACGATTTAAATTGTTGTTCTATGTTATATTTTATTTGCAGATAATAATAAACCGAAGAGAGTGAAAAAAGAATGTAGTTACGGTGATAATTGCTACAGAAAAAATCCTGCTCACTTTAGAGAGTTTAGTCATACACACTGTAAGAAATCATCATATTTTATTTTCGTAACTATTAGTAACATACTTATATTCACTCCCTTTATTCCTATTTAGCTATATAGAATATATAATAATATAGAATGCCATTTGGTACGGTCCCAGCAAACATCTCTTGCTTCACTCAAACTATCATTCTTCTAATATGTGCTCTTGTTCTCCTAACTTCAATTTTACTTATTACTATTCTATCTTTATTCATTTAAGTGCTCTCACTCTATTATATATTGCAACTATTTATCCCATATATTGCCGTGTAGTGTCGGCTTAGAATAGCACTAACTCATTTCTACCGATGGGTGTACGTAAGAGGCGACTAACGATATTGGGGCTTTTAAGGGATTTTTGGGCGATGCGGCTGGAGACCCATCACCAACAACCTTTACTTTACCATCCTTTCCCCACTCAATTTTCCAAATGTGGCTGAGGAATTTCTAATTGGATCTGAATGAACTGAATCTCTGGCTACCCCTTCTATTACCCCTTCTTCTTTATAGCCGTGAGTATATGTATGTATGTATTTATCCCAATCCCTTATTCTTAAAATAAATGTAGTAGACTTGTAATTTGAATAATTTGGTGTTGTGCCCCTATGCTTATTCTTATAATTATTTAATATTTTTTTCTCAGTAGAAAACATAATAGACACAAAACAAGGAGATCAATATATAATACCTCCACAATACAGCATTCAAAAACATCAGATATTGGAACAAATAGAAATAATAGTTTCTAAAGAACTCTACACACCTAAATCGGCCAGTTCGAATTCTGAGGATACATCAAGCAACAGTAAAGCAGTTGAAGAGCCTAAAACTGTTAAAAAAGAAGAAGTACCATTAAGTAAGGAAAGTAACAAGCCATCTGCAATGTCATCCGATGAAAGAAAACCTGATAAAGATAGTTTACCTACTTCAAATAATAATGACAAAGCTAAGGGTAGAGGTAAGTTTTTTCAAATATTAATTCTTATGCCTAATATTAAATCAAGGTAACATAACATATACGAGGGCTGCTATTTATGTATCCGGAATAAAAAAAAGAAACAAACATATATCAATTAATATGGTTTTATTGCTTCTCAAAATATTCGCCGCTCAGATCTATACACTTTTGCATGCGTTGAAACCAATTTTCATAGCACTTTTTCCACTCAGACTGAGGTATCTCCAAAACGTGCATTTTGAACGCATCGACTGCCTCTTCGCGGCTCGAAAAACGTTGCCCACGTAATTTTTTCTTCACATTTGGAAATAAATAAAAATCATTGGGTGCCAAATCAGGGCTGTACGGCGGATGACCTGTCAATTCGATCTTTTGAGCTTCTAAAAACTGAGTTGTGACGGCCGACCTGTGACAGCTAGCATTGTCGTGATGCAGAATGATTCTACGTTGTCGGTTAGTCTTTCTTATTTGTTCAAAGACTTCCGGCAAACAAATGGTCGTATACCACTCCGAATTAACAGTTTTACGATTCTCTAAAGGCACTGTAGCTACATGGCCATTTATACCAAAAAAACAAGCGACCATTTGCTTCAATGTGCTTTTTGCACGAATAACTTTTGTTGGGTTCGGCTCATCTTGGAACACCCACACCGTGGACTGCTGCTTAGTTTCGGGGTCGTAAGCGTAGATCCAAGATTCGTCACCTGTGTAGATATTATAAACAGCTTTTGACGCACCACGGTTGTATTTTTTTAACATTTCTTTGCACCAATCGACACGAGCCTGTTTTTGATCAATACTCAAGTTGTGCGGAATCCAACGGGAGCAAATTTTTTTTACAGCTAAATGTTCATGAAGTATCTTATGTATGCTCGTCATACTAATGCCCAGAGATGCCTCTATCTCACGATATGTAACATGACGATCTTGAGTTATTAGTTCCCGGACAGCATCGATGTTTTGAGGTACAACGACCGTTTTAGGGCGACCTTCTTTAATTTCATCAGTAAGCTTAGATCGTCCACGATTAAACTCGCTAAACCAGTGATACACAGTGGTCTTTGAGGGTGCTTCATCCCCAAAAGTTGAAGTAAGCTGATCGATGCACTGTTTTTGAGTTAGACCACGCCGAAAATCGTAAAAAATCATGGCACGAAAATGTTCACGAGTTAAATCCATGGTGGTGAAGACACGCAATTTTCAAAATGACGCTACGATGTGAAAACAATTGACAGTCACATAAAAATAAATGTATTCTAAAGCTAAAGAGTTCTATTTTTAAATGATGTAATTACTTTTTAAATTATTGTTCTGTAAGTGGCCAGTTCCGGATACATAAATAGCAGCCCTCGTACTCACACCATTAGTTTCCATTGGGGTAGGCAGAGACTATCAATCGCCACTTTGTATGATCCTATCAAATCTCTAGCTTTGTTTACATCCATAAATCTTTTCATACATACTCTTTTATTCCTTATACTTTAGACGCCTGCCTTTTAGAGATGATGATTTATCTACTTAACTGGTGCTCCTTCTCAAAGTCTTTAACTTAAGTTCTATTTAAAATGAGCTTTACTTTTGTTGACAAATTTACTATTATGTTTAGAAGCATATTCGTAACTTTGTCATCCAATATTCATGGCTCTAAATGCCAAAATATTGTAAAATCATGTTTAGTTCATGATTGTGATGTGTCTCCAGCTGCATCACCCAACAATCACTTAAAAAGCCCTTGAACCCTTAGTCGCTTTGTTCATCTTTAGACACCCAAAGAAAGAAATGCTGGAGTGCTATTCTAAATTGACACTACACAGTTCTGAAACCCCTTCAAAATTATTTGGCAGAAACCGTAAACTCATGCACAATTATAACAGTCCACATATAAACCAAGTGCAAACCACCTCACCTCACAGCCCATATATGTCTCCACCACGGGGCTTGAGCATACCCTACATAGGACGATTTGGCCTTAGTCCACCACCCTGGCCAATTGCGGGTTGGCAGACTACACCGACGCACCAACCGAACCACGTTTTAAAACTAAAACTATTCCCATCTCTTCAGACTCAGACTACAGACCCATAGTACCACCGACACGACGAATCCAGGACTTTCTAAAAGTGGTGGCACCAACTGGCAAGATGGCGGAGAAGCACGCAGCTAGAGCGCCCTACTACATCTTTTATACCACTATAACAGATGCTAAGGAGACTCATTCGCAGGAGTACTCTATTACTTTTCAAGGTATTTTGTGAATAATTTGAAATTTAAAGTTGTGATGTCTGAATAAAATTTGATATGGCTTTGATATTATATTTAGCAACTTGTGACATAATTAAAGTTCGTTAATAGTCCATTCCGGACTTATGTTATTATTTCTGTTTGTCTATCTGTATGTCTGATAGAGATGGATAAAAGAAAGTCTCACATACAATGCATACATAATATATTTCTCTCATACATTACTCACGGCTATAAATCCCTGGAAGTGGTAGCCAAAACTTCAGAATAAGAAATTCTTCAGCCATTTTTGAAGCTGATTGTAAAATAAATAAACGACACTTATTAAAGTGATTTGCGATCCGTTAGGTCCCATTTTTTGCCCCACTTGAATAATACCATTGGAAGGGGTAGCCGAAACTTCAGAATTATAAATTGCTCTCCCACTTCTTGAAATTGAGTGAGGGAAAAATGATAAAAAGGCGCTCGCTGATGGATCTCTAACCGCATCGCCCAACAATCACTTAAAAAGGAAATTGAGTGAGGGAAAAATGATAAAAAGGCGCTCACTGGTTGGATCTCTAACCGCATCGCCCAACAATCACTTAAAAAGCCTCAAATGGCCAAAGTCGTATCTGACAACGCCCATTGAAATAAATTTAATTATGTTTCCCGTTTCAGAAATATTGGATCCCAGTTTAGGAGAGTTAAAATGTTCGTTACAAATAAATTTCATGGTGGAGCTTGGCTGGTTGTTAGCGCAGTACTACTTTGCTGGATATAGGTGAAGATTTTTTTATAGAGGCAGTGTTCACACCCTCATTATACCTTCTAATTCTTCAAAACATCATGTAATATATATGTATGTTTGCTGTGTAGTGTCGGCTTAGAAAAGCACTACCCCATTTCTTCCGGTTGGTGTACGTAAGAGGCAACTAACGGTATTGGGGCTTTTAGGGGATTTTTGGGCGATGCGGTTGGAGACCCATCACCAACAACCTTTATTTCACCATCTTATCCCCACGCAACTACCAAAAGTGGCTGAGGAATTTTTAATTCCTTAGCTTTGGCTACCCCTTCTAGGGATTCATAGCCGTGAGTATATATGTATGTATCATGTAATATTTTCAACCCTTTTTGTCTGGGCAGTGAAACCTTGATGATAAAGAAGACCGGTAAAGAACTTGTCATTTTAAAAATTCTTTAGCTGGCATTCAGGCTAATTTTGCAACCAAAGTCAACTAAAATTAATTGATGCTTTTATTCTTAAAATAAAAAACAATACCTTGCCACAAGACAATTAAAAATTGTTTTAAAAGCCTTTCAAGCCTTTTAATTATTTGCCAAGCAGGTGCCTGATACACTAAAAAAAGTTTATTTGAAAACCTAGCCAAAAAGACTGAAAACCTTTTTAGGCTTTTAGACCCTAAGTTCCTTTATTACTAAGCTAGCCCTAAAATAAAGCTGAAAAGTCAATAGGCCTCTGAAAAACTACAACTCGACATTTCCCCTCACCATTAACGACACATAGGTATCTTCTAAGGTGGCCTTGAAGGGTATATCCTATCAATAAGGGCTTGATGATACCTTTGAAAAAATCCTTATATGCCTATTCCACTACGTTGGCCTAGTGCGGGTGGGTACACTAATGATTGCTACCGTGATAGTAGCCAAAACCGTGTATTCCAAAAATCAGGTCAAATCTTAATCAAAAATATATTATGAAAGGATTGATAGATTTCAATGAAGCTCGAGAGTTTACAAAGTGGCGATCAATAGTCTCTGTCTACCCGAGTGGAAAATAACAGCGTGAGTATAATATATATAATAGTATAATATGTATGTCAAATCTCACTACGATATAAATATGTATATATATCTATTAAGTAAGTAAGATAGAAAGAGGAATGTTGAGATGGTTTGGACACATCGAGAGGATGGATGATAGGAAATTGGTAAAAGGTATCTATAGAGCTAATGTGGAAGGTAATGTTAGAAGAGGATGGCCACGAAAGACACACTTGGACCAAATTGAGAGTGTGCTCAAAAAGGCAGGCGTCCGAAGTCTGAAGAATAACAGAGCATGTATGAAAAGATTGATGGATGTGAGCGAAGCTAGAGAGGTTTGCCAGGATCGTACGAAGTGGCGATCGACAGTCTCTGCCTACCCCAATGGGAATTAACGGCGTGAGTATATGTATGTAAATCTCACTACGTTCTTTTACGTTTATCCTCCCCAGAAAACGAACCATGGATTTCGGAGCCGAACCCTTACCATTAGAGCACTAGGGCAGTATTTAAATTAGCTTCAATATTACTATTTTTACAGCAACAAGAAAATGACTATTCTTTATGGCGACGAAACTCCGGACCTTAAAACTATAAACCAAAAGAAACCACACATAGATGCACACCATGTAAAAATGCCTACCCCTTTTGGGACACATCATACGTAAGTATAATATTATCTAATATAATCATGATATTGTGTAGTGTCGGCTTAGAACTACCTTTGAAGAAAACGACTATTAAATGATATAGTAACTTTACTAACTTAAATTACTATTGAATTTACATTATTTGATGCATTGATCACAAGTTGCCCTCCCGAGCGTCCACACTAGAAATCACTCTCTCCCAATTCATAACACTCATCTTGACATTGACATAAATTGACAGGTGACGGCACGCTGTCGGTGTTGCCAATTGATTAAAATATGAGATACCCTACCCCATTTTTCCCGTGAGTGTTCGTAAGAAGCAGCTAAGGGTATTGGGGCTTTTTAAGTTATTCTTGGGCGATGCGGTTGGAGACTCATCACCAACAACATTTATTTTACAATCTTTTCTGAACTCAACTCCTAAAAGTGGCTGAGGTATTTCTTATTCTGAAGCTCTGGCTACCACTTGTAGCACTTTATACCCTTTGTATATCTTTATGTATTATTTCTGTAAGCCTCTTTCTTGTCCGGAAGCCTGTGACGCGATGAGTTAAGCTAGAAATTTGGTTCAGGTATCGTTTTGTACAGTTCGCGGCCGTGGTGTGCACAAAATCTGATGATAATCAATCATCTGATGTAACTGGATTAAGTTAATTGTTACAGAATTTCTAAGTTTCGATTTTGGCCCATAGACTTTGCTTGAGTGTCATAAGCGCGCGCAAACTTTAGTCGATCAGAGATGCGCTGTGATTGGTCGGAATTTTTTCAAACCGGCCAATCAGAAAAATTCACTGGAAATTCAAAAGAGCTGCGCTGTGATTGGTCGGAAAATTTCAAAATAAACTCATTTTATTATATATATATATACATGTTTGTTCCAGTAAAATGATGATATTATGTTACGAAGATGGCTCTCTGAGGGTAGTAGTATCGACTGCCAACCTCTACATTGATGATTGGGAGAATAGGACGCAAGGGTAAGTTTTTTACTTTTAATAATAATAAACTGGAATATAATTTAGACTTTTGCTGTGTAGTGTCGTCTTAGAACAGCACTACCCCATTTCTTCCGGTGGGTACGTAAGAGGCGACTAACGGTATTGGGGCTTTTAAGGGATTTTTGGGCGATGCGGTTGGAGACCCATCACCAACAACCTTTATTTAACCTACTTTTCCCCACTCAACTTTCCAAAAGTGGCTGAGGAATTTATAATTCCTTGGCTCTGGCTACCCCTTTTTGGGATTTATAGCCGTGAGTATATGTATGTATGTATGTATAATTTTGAAATAATCCTTATATAAATAAATGAGAGAGGGTGGATTTTGTGAACCAGCCTGTGTCGCGATGCTAAGATCTAAAAAATTGGTTCAGGTATCAAATTCAAGGTCTCCATCTAAAGTTTTACCGAAAACTCATACATTTTCCATAACTGGATTAGTTATATTGTTAGCGATTTATAAATTGTCAAAATTGGCCCATAGACTGCTGGAGTAAAAGCGCGCGCAAATGTGTCAGCTTTTTTAGTATTATATTACAACGCCCACGGGAATATAAATATAAAAAAAACAGAAGTTAAGATAGTGTTTTAGTATTTTGGATGTAAACCGGATGCAAAAAATGTAGTTCACGCGGACGTAGTCGCGGGCAAAAACTAGTTCTCTATTATATCATCTATCTGCCTATAAATGTCCTGTCAAATCATCTATCTGCCTATTTTAGCCATTTCAAACCCTAACCGAAACATACATACCTATTTATGTACTGTACATACACTCATATGCATGTAGTAAAAAGCTCTTAATTTAATAAAAACATCTGTTTTTACAAGTTAATTCATATTTTCGAATATCCTTTTTTTATTTAACATACATAAACATTTACTCACGGCGTTAAATCCCTAGAAGGGGGTAGCCAGAGCTTTGGAATGAGAAACTCTAACTGCATACATACATACATATACATATACTCACGGCTATAAATTCCAAGAAGGGGTAGCCAGAGCCAAGTAATTAGAAAATCCTCAGCCACTTTTAGAAATTTGAGTGGGCAAAATTTGGTAAAATAAAGGTTGTTGGTGATGGGTCTCCAACCGCATCGCCAAAAAATCCTTTAAAAGCCCCAATACCGTTAGTCGCCTCTTACGTACACCCACCGGAAGAAATGGGGTAGTGCTATTCTAAGCCGACACTACACAGCAATGTATTTACAAGTTAATTCATATTTTCGAATATCCTTTTTTTATTTAACATACATAAACATTTACTCACGGCGTGAAATCCCTAGAAGGGGGTAGCCAGAGCTTTGGAATGAGAAACTCCAACTGCATCGCCCAAAAATAACTTAAAATGTCCCGCTACCCTTAGTCGTCTTTTACACACCCACGGGAAGAATGGGTTTGTGCTAATCTTAGCCGACACTAAACAGCGAATATTTTACATTTAAATTACTAAGATATTTGTAAGTTTTATAATAAATATTAAACACAAATGTAACTTAAATTTTTTGAAGGTAGTTAGTATTAATAAATTTATAGTACTGTATAATGACAAATAACACCTTAGTCTCACGCGATTAAAATATCCGAAAATTAATAATTGTTTTAATTATAATGTGCAATCGTGAAAATCTTAGAAAATACTAAGATATACCTAATTTAAATCTTTTTGTTCATGAAAACCTCATGTGGGGATTATTACTAATAAATAAAGGAAAAAAAATCGACTCGGGTATAAGCCCCCGTCGCTGTGCCAATTGAGCTACCGTGTCCGTATACCCAAAGTCGCGGGTTCGATTCCCGCCTGTGTCGAAATTTTTCTTTCCTTTATTTATTAGTAAGATATACCTGTCAGATTTCCTTAATATATTCTTATTATCTTTCCAGTCTCTGGTTCAGTCCGAAATGTCCTGAATTACCTCCATCAGCGATGCCTCACGATGGAGAATCTCCGACTTTCTTCAAACGATGTCTACTCAAATATCTCAATCATTACTACCTACCCCAGCTCGCGTTTTACGTCGAGAGGGTAAAGAGATGCGATTTTAGTCATATTAAGTAAGTTTTATTTTTAAGTTCCGTACCCTAAGGGTAGAACAAGATCCTATTATTTAGAGACCGATTTTTGCATGTCCGATTTTAGCCGTATTAAGGTAGTATTGTTCCTGTTTAGGATTCCGTACCAAAAGATAAAACGGGACCCTATTACTAAGACTTAGCTGTCTCTCTGTCTCCAGGCTGTATCATATAAGCCGTGATAGCAAGAAAGCTGAAATTTTCACAAATGATATGTGTCTGTTGCCGCTAAGACAACAAACACTAAAAGGTAAAAAATATGAATGTTACGGGGACCCCTATACAATAAAAGTGTTTATGTCGTATTTGTTTGCTTAATTTTTGAAAACTGTAATAAGTACAGTAGATCATTTATTATTACAATTGGGCTTTGGCTCTTTTTAACCGACTTCAAAAAAAGGAGGTTCTCAGTTCGATTGTTTGTATGTATGTATGTATGTATGTATAATTGTCCGCGATTATCTCGCGTTTGGCTTAAGCTATTTGGATGCGGTTTTCAGAAAAGTATTCGTTACATTTAGGAGAAGGTTTTAGTGCTTTAACCGACCAAAAAAAGAAAGGAGGTTCTGTGTTTGACCTGTATGTATGTCTGTTGGTCCGCGATTATAAAATGTTTTTTTTTTACAATATTTACCAACTACAACTCCCAAAAGTGGCTGAAGAATTTCTCATTCCGAAGCTCTGGCTACCCCTTCTAGCGATTTACAGCCGTGAGTATATGTATGTATACATACACACAGCTAAATATATTTCTTTTTCAGTGTTTTCCTCATAGCGAGTGTTCCAGGCTCCCATTTCGACATGGAGTGGGGTCTCACAAGGGCGGGTCACGTGTTAAGGCAGCATTGTGCCATCCCCTCCGAGGAAAATGGTAAATGGCCGCTCATAGCGCAGGCTAGCAGTTTGGGAAGCTATGGACAGCAACCTAAGGTGAATATTTAGTAAAGTTACATATATGTATATATGTATATATGTATTAATCCCGAGAAGGGGTAGCAAGAGCTAAGGTAAGGAAAAGATGGTAAAATAAAGGTTGTTGCATGGTGATGGGTCTCCGATAAATAAAGTAAATTTAAATATTTTGTTGTAGTTATGGCTGACCGGAGATTTCCTACATCACTTCACAAGAGTCAAGAATCATCCTCAGGTCCTATCTCAGCAGCCCTCACTCAAATTGATTTATCCTTCATTAGGTAAGTAGTAACTTATTTCATACAATAAGTGTAGTCCAAAAAAGCGGCCAAGAGCGAGATGGACTCGCTAATGAAGGGTTCCGTAGCAGCACTAGCAGCAGGTAGATATCTCGGGCGGGGACCGCGCGGGGATGACTGAGCCACGCTCTGAGCGCAGAGCAAATTAAAATGTTATTTACTTATCACTGATTTACTATAAGAAAACAATGGTTCACGTTTTATGCGTAAGGCCTGTGATAGTAAAATTATTGTTAAATATTTCAGTGAAATTAATAAATTAGGTAAGTAATTTGATTTATGACGTTTAAAAATAGAACTACTGGCTAGATCTCATTCAAACCAATTTTCGTTACTAGTTTGTATAGTATTTTACCACTTTGGAAAAGTCTTTCGCGCAAACTATTCAGTTATGAAAAAAATGATATAAGAAACCTCAACATCATTTTCAAATACCTTTTGATAGATACCCCACACGTATAGGTTTGATGAAAAAAAAAATTTTGAGTTTCAGTTCTATGTATGGGGAACCCTAAAAATTTTGGTTTTTTTTTCAGATTTTATTTTAAAATCTTAATGCGGTTTACAGAATACATCTACGCACCAATTTTCAATAATGTAGTTCTTATAGTTTCGGAATAAACTGGCTGTGACATACGGACGGACAGACAGACAGACATGACGAATCTATAAGGGTCCCGTTTTTGCCATTTGGCTACGGAACCCTAAAAATCTGCAGAACACGCTTTTGAAACACATTTTGAAGAACAAAATCTACCCATGTCGAGCCTTAGTGATCACTTTATAAATGTAGATATAAACATACAAAAAAAAATTGGGAATAAATTTTCGTGCTGACAGCTAAGTGTTAATATGTATGCATAATTCCTCTCACAATATGCAATATTATGCCTAATATTAGCCTTAGCTTTACAACATAGACATATATAACTAACGCTCCCATCAAAACTTCTTTTAAACGTTTTGGTCGATGACTGCATATTAGCTAAGTATATAATGATACACATATACTCACGGCTATAAATACCTAAAAGGGGTAGCCAGATCTTCAGAATTAGAATTTCTCAGCCGTTTTGGAAGTTAGTTGAAAAATATTGTAAAGTAAATGTTTTGTGTAAATAAAAGTAAATTTAAATGTAAAAAAATGTAAAAGTAAATTTTTTGTAGCTGTGTAGTGTCGGCTTAGAATAGCACTACCCCATTTCTTCCGGTGGGTGTACGTAAGATGCGACTAACGGTATTGGGGCTTTTTAAGGTATTTTTGGGCGATGCGGTTGGAGACCCATCACCAACAACCTTTATTCTACCATCTTTTCCCCACTCAACTTCCAAAAGTGGCTGAGAAATTTCTAATTTTTCAGCTCTGGCTACCCCTTTTAGGGATTTATAGCCGTGAGCATATGTATGTATGTATGAATGTAAATGTTTTTGGTGATGGGTCTCCAACAGCATCACTCAAAAATCACTTAAAAGCCCCTATACCTTAAGTTGCCTCTTACGATCACCCACAGTTATAAATAAGATAGTGCTACTCCAAACCGACTTTGGACCGACTCTACACAGCTTAAAACCGCAATTAAATATATTTTGTAGTCTATATTCCTAACAAGTTAGTGGTATTTCAGAAAACGTACGGCAATCCCACGACGGCTTACTCGGTGGTGGGTGTCTGCCGTACTCGGCTGACGTTAACACTAAACAACCCTGGCTTGTGGAGTTTTTGCAGTAAGTATTTCATCACGAAACTAAAATCTTTATATAATGGCTTTATGTATGGGAAAACTCGAAAACGGCTACACCGATTCGACTAATTCTTATAATTAGACGTTTTTGTGCATGAAACCTGATGTGGGGATTATTATTAATCAGGGAAATAAAAAGTTTCGATACCAGCGGGACTCGAACCCACTACATCTACGAATTTTTTTATTTTCTTAATTGATTAGGTGATTTTATTCTTTAATTTTACTCATAATTATTTTAACAATTCTTTGTTTTAACTGTCGTATGTCTCTTATTTCAACTTTAGATCACCTCTTATTGTTTTTTTTACAAAAATAAATATACAGAAATATTGCTAAAGAAAATTTTTGGCACCATCAGCAATCGAACACACGGAGGCGTACATTAGGTTTACATGAACAAAATATTTTAATCTAAGAAATACATACATATACTCACGGCTATAATTCCCTAGAAGTGGTAGCCAGAGCCAAGGAATTATAAATTCCTCAGCCACTTTTGGAAGTTGAGTGAGGAAAAGGCGGTAAAATAAAGGTCTTCAACCGCATCGCCCGAAAATCCAATAAAAAGCCCCAATACCCTTAGTCACCTCTTACAACACCCGTGGGTAGAAAGCGACATTCTAAGCCGGCACTACACGGCTAAAAAATATTGCTTTTAAAAAGATTTATAGTCATTGTAGTTTTGTTTTTTTGTTTGCTTACTTTGTCAAATAATATTGCATCATATTAGTGGGCGGCCCCAGGTTCGCACGGGGTACGGGTACGGGTGTCTTTTAAAAGATTAATTAATCACTGTTAACCCCTTGTGAAATTTTGCGTGATGATATATAGCCTATAGTTCTCCTGAATAATGTAGCTTTCTGGTGGTAAAAAAGTTTACATGAACAGTTCAGTCTTCGTAAAGTTAAGTTGGTACAAACAAACAATCAAGGTTACAAACTAACTCTTTACAATATTAGTATAGATAGATGTAAATTTGGGTGTTATGTATAGTTTTTTATAAACATAACATAACATAACATAAACGTTCACGCCGTTTATCCCCGAAGGGGTTGGCAGAGGTACCAATACTCCTGAACTCACATGGCAAGCGCCATCTAATTTCCAGGAAAGGTACCCACGTTTTGCTTAGACAGTGTACTCACGTGATAGGGGGCAGGCCTATCGCCGTTTTGTACGAATACACTGTCACATGACTAAGTACAACTCTGCCATGTGGGTTTCCTCACGATGTTTTCCCTCACCGTTTTTTATACTACTCACGTATATATAAAAGAAAGTTTTTTAGGGTATTTTTCATAACGTTAAAAGAGAAAAAAATTGTTTGTATGTTTGTTTGTTCATAATGGATTTTCTCCGCAACAGCCGATCGACCGATTTCAAAATATCTTTCACCAATGGAAAAATATAAGTTTCAGAAAAAAAAAAGTTATATTTCATCACGCTCAATATCACAGAGGTTCAGCAGTGCAATATATTTAACACTATCCGTGCGAAGCCAGGGAAGACCACTTGTTTGTTTTATGTAACCATTGGAAGCTTTTCAATTTCTTATTGTTAAATATAGTGTGTAGTGTAGTGTCGGCTTAGAATAATACTACCCCATTTCTACCCGTGGGTGATCTTAAGACTAAGGGTATAGGGGCTTTTTAAGTGATTTTTGGGTCATGTGGTTGGAGACCCGTCACCAAAAACATTTATTGGTACCATCTTTAGCCCAATCAACTTTCAAAAGTGGCTGAGGAATTTCTCATTCCAAAGCTCTGGCTACCCTGTTAAGGGATTTATAGCCGTGAGTATGTGTGTGTGTGTGTGTGTGTGTGTGTGTGTGTGTGTGTATTGTTAAATAAATAAATATATTTCTCCAGCCAATGGCGCGCCACCCATACAAACCGCAACAGAGCGATGCCGCACATTAAGTCGTACAGCCGGCTGTCCCCGTCCGGCAAGATGGCCGCCTACTACCTCCTCACCTCCGCCAACGTCAGTAAGGCTGCGTGGGGCTCTATTAATAAGGTGCGATATATACATTTGCCAGTGTCATAATTAATATTATAATTAAATAATAATATATATAAGATGGCCGCCTACTACCTCCTCACCTCCGCTAACCTCAGTAAGGCTGCGTGGGGCTCTATTAATAAGGTGCGATATATACATTTGCCAGTGTCATAATTAATATTATAATTAAATAATAATATATATAAGATGGCCGCCTACTACCTCCTCACCTCCGCTAACCTCAGTAAGGCTGCGTGGGGCTCTATTAATAAGGTACGATATATATATTTGCCAGTGTCATAATTAATATTATAATCCACACATTTCACAACAAAGCGATGCCGCACATTGCCGTACGTGCTAGTCTTGCTGAAAGAGATAGTTTTAGTGATAACATAACATAACATAAACGTTCACGCCGTTTATCCCCGAAGGGGTTGGCAGAGGTACCAATACTTCTGAACTCACATGGCAGCGCCAGCTAGTGTCCAGAGAAGGTACCCACGTTTTGCTTAGACAGTGCACTCACGTGATAGGGGCAGGCCTATCGCCGTTTTGTACGAATACACTGTCACATGACTAAGTACAACTCAGCCATGTGGGTTTCCTCACGTTGTTTTCCCTCACCGTTAACAACCATGATAAATTAACCACACATATGACTTTTGAAAAGACAAATTGGTGTAGGCCCGACCCAGGATTGGAACTCACGCCCTTCTGTTTTCGGGCGGGTGTTCTACCCACTGGACGTCATGGTTCTATCATGTCGCTTTTAGTGATATTATTGTATTGTCGATTGTATTTTTTTTAAACCTCATATCACAGCCGATAATGTCCCCACCAAGGGACTCGAGCCTTTCGTATATAGGGTGATTTAGCTATAGTCCACTACGTTGACCAATTGCGGGTTGGCAGACTAACGATTACTACGTTGATAGTAGCCGGGGCCGACGGCTTAACGTGCCCGCCGAAGCACGGAATCATTAAGTTGATTCGAACCTGCAATATCTTTCGAAACTAAAAGAACACAACAACAAACACAAAAAAACATATAAATTAAATTTGTAAGTTTACCTCCCGGGGATCGAACCGGAGGCCTCCATAATTGAAGCCAAGCGCTTAACCGCGAGACAACGGAGGAAAACCTTAATACTAAACCACTTGTGAATGTAAAAATAGCTTTATTGGCCATCATCATACATAGCATCACTGAACAGGTAGGTAGAAAGACTAAATCTACTGTAGTTTATTTGAATTAATTGTATTTACTCTTTCAGGGCAACGCGGCGTTAAGGATCATGAGTTACGAAGCCGGTGTGATGTTTATACCGCAATTTGTTGTGAGTATTACAATATAGCATTGGTAGCTTAATGGTAAACAACGAGAACATTACTAGAAAATATAGAGTTAAATAGCTGTGCAATGTCGGCTTAGAATAACACTACCCCGTACGTAAGAGGCGGCTATGGGTATTAAGGCTTATTAATATATTTTTGGGCGATGCGGTTGGAGACCCATCACCAACAACCTTTATTCTACCGTCATTTCCCCACTCAACTTCCAAAAGTGGCTGAGGAATTTCTACACGTGAATTTTTACCGTTGCTATTTAAGCATAATGAAATAGATAGTTTTTTTGTAAATACCCAAAACTCTCTGAGCCAAGACCCCACTATTCTTTAAACAGTGTGTGATTCATTAGTTAATTTTATTTATTTATATAAGGAAAACTAACAGCTGTGATACTTAAAATTATGAATTATGAATACATATTAGCCTAACAGTTTTCACCAATAAAAATATGGATCCTTAGTCCTTCAATTTAACAATAATATTATAATATATTAATTTAAGAGAAAATATTGTCAAGCTTATGAAATTGAATCAATGGATCGATCGTTGTGGAATTGTGGCCTATGATTCGAATTCAATGTAAATAGGCTAAGATATTTTTTATGTTAATTTAAAACATTGTAAATATTTTTAAAAATTTAAATATTTTTTTAGCCGTGTAGTGTCGGCTTAGAATAACACTACCCCATTTCTACCCGTGGGTATGAGGCGACTAAGGGTATGGGGCTTCTTAAGTGATTTTTGGGCGATGTGGTTGGAGACCCGTCACCAAAAACATTTATTATTACCATCTTTTCCCCAATCAACTTCTAAAAGTGGCTGAGGAATTTTTCATTCCAAAGCTCTGGCTACCCCATCAAGGGATTTATAGCCGTGACTATATGAATGAATGAAATATTTTATGGTAACCTCGCTAGCTCAGACAGTGGAAACACAGCCGCTTCTCTTGCAGAAGGCATGAGTTCGAATACTGAGTCGGGTCTACCTCAAATGTATATTCACTTATGTCAATGTGTAATTAATTTATCATAGTAGTTAACTTCGAGGAAAAAAGCTTAAGAAAATCCACATGGCTTAGTTGTACATAGTCAAAGTGTGGTTTATTTAAAGGTCAGGGTTGTTATAAACATATAACATAAACATAAACGTTCACGCCGAATATCCCCGAGGGGGTTGGCAGAGGTACTAATACTTCTGAACATCACGTGACTTTGTCACCTGGTGTTCAGAGTACCCACGTTTTGCATGGACAGTGTAGTCACGTGATATGGGGCAGATTTATCACCGTTTTTGTACGAATACACTGTCACATGACTAAGTACAACTCAGCCATGTGGGTTTCCTCACGATGTTTTCCCTCACCGTTAACAACCATGATAAATTAACCACACTTATGTCCTTAGGAAAGACAAATTGTTGTAGGCCCAACCCGGGATTTGAACACTAGTCGCTTGCACGTCAACCGGTTTTCTACCCACTGAGCTATCACGTTGTTATGAATGAGAGAAAATAGAGTAAGGAGATCCAAAAGGCTGTGTTATAACTTATTCATATGAGGGTATTTGTAGAAAACGATAAGCCTGCCCCCTATCACGTGAGTACACTGTCTAAGCTAAACGTGGGTATTCTGAACACTATGTGGCAATATCACGTGATGGTCAGAAGTATTTGTACCTCTGCCAACCTTTCGTGGCTAACGGCGTGAACGGTTGAGTCTTGAGTCCGTTCTATAAAAAAACGAAGCTTTTTTATTGTATTGTTAGCAACTATACAATAACAAAAGAAGTTCTCCTTGCTGTGTAGTGTCGGCTAAGAATAGCACTACCCCATTTCTCCCGGTGGGTGTACGTAAGAGGCGACTAACGGTATTGGGGTTTTTAAAGGGATTTTTGGGCGATGCGGTTGGAGACCCATCACCAACAACCTTTATTTTACCATCTTTTCCCCACGCAACTTCCAAAAGTGGCTGAGGTATTTTTAATTCCTTAGCTCTGGCTACCCCTTCTAGGGATTTATAGCCGTGAGTATATGTATGTATGTATGTTCTCCTTATGTTTTTGATGGTCAGTAGTATAAGTACCTCTGCCAATCCTGATTAGAGATACCGACTAAACTTTAACTTTTCAATAACAAAATAAGTTTTCCTTACGTCTTTGATGGTCTGAACTATAAGTATCTCTTCCACCCCTTTGGGGCTTTACCGCCTTAACATTGAGTTTTTTTAATATATATGCTTTTTTCCAGATCAAAAAAGACTTCTTCTCCCTAGACAAGAACGATGCCGACCATCTACTAATCCCTTACGATCTCCCGCCTGTCAGATACGAAGAAAAAATGTCTCCGTGGGTTTCTGACTATCTACAATAGGAATCTAAAACTTCTATCAAGGATTTAATCCCAAAAGCAGCCGAAAGGGTAGCCAGAGATCTGAGAAAAATTGTTTTGTAGAACAAGGCGAATATGTCCGTGGGTTTCTGAATATCTCCTATAGGATATATATATATATGTCGTGGCCATATCGTAGATTTGAACACATCGTGAAATGATCGATCATTTCATGAAGTAGTCACATTTCATGATGTGGCCAACTTAATTTGGCCAGATCATAAAATCGTCAACGTTTCACGATTTGGTCATCCACGTTGGCCAGATCGTAGAAATAGGGTGATCTGTGAAATGCTATCCAAACTCTACGGTTTTGAACATATTGCTCAGTTTTTTCGTAATTTGCAAAGTACCCGAGAATCTTTTTGTTATAACTGTCTTCCTCGTTTAATAACAATGAACAAACTTTTTCACTGCGAGAAACAACACTTTCGCCAACGGCCGCCATCTTCACTCATAAACAAAGCGCTTTCAGCGCCTCTACCGGTAAAATTAATGTACCTATTTTACGATATGACCAAATAATCTTAATCATTTCATGAAGCGGCCGCACGTTTAGTTGGCCATGTCGAGAAACGATTTCTTATCATTGATCTGCCCAGACCACATCACGATGTGGCCAATAAACAGATGAACATTTCATGAAATGTGACTATTTCATGAAACGACCGATCACTTCACGATGTGTTCAAATCTACGATATGGCCACGACATATATAAGGAACTAAAACTTGTATATTCTAGGGTTGAATCCTACAAAGGATATCCAGAGAGAAGATAATAGTTTTGTAGAAGAAATCTTTGGGCATGTTTGTAAGTTATGTTATATGGAATTGAAAGGACAAAAAAATATTGTTGTTGGAAATAGATGGAATATTCTACAAAAACATTTCCTCCCTAATTACCTCTTCCAAACCACTCTGTTGTATAATATTTTTGTTCTGCATAGCTGGTACGAGCGATCTTTTAACTAGATATCGCTCGGTATAAATCAGCTATCTCTTTCGCACTTACTTAGTACCATATACTGCCATCTTATTCTAACCGATATCATGACGATAAAATGGCGCTCGTGCAAGGCCTTCTGGTCAAAGTGAGAATTTATGAGTAAAGACGAAAAGTTATTCCTTATTTAATACAAACATGTGATACTCCTAAGTTATTATGTAAATACTGCCTACACCATTTTTGGATTATATGTTTTATAATAGCAACATTTCCAGTTACAATGGTTGATTAGAACATAAATGATAAATCTATTACTAATGAGGGGTTTTCTTTTTGAGAAATAAAAAAACAACATAGTTTCCTAGAGCTCTGTAGATGGCGTTGATGTAACTACGTTACTTACTAAATTTTTTTCTTCGTGGCCTCAATCGTGTTGCCACAATAATTTCGCCAATGTCAACTTTAAAAACATGTGTCACATCCCGATAGAGTAACTTTTTGGCGAGTAAAAACAACAAAAAGAATGTTAAATATAAACACCGTCCTTGTTTATTTACTTTTAAGCTATCTTGGCTTAAACTGATATTTATTTAAACTTTAAAATCAGAACGTTTTTATGTACGTTCCGTTTTACGATATCATTACATCCAAGTGTGAAAAAAGGGTGTGACGTTCCGTTCCTACCAGTAACATAGCAAGTCTGGCGCCATCTATCCTGAGAACAGGGAAGAAGAAAAAAAAAAGGAAAACTTCTCATTCTAATTATGTTATTGTTAAAATTAGGTTGCTGTGATTATTTTTAGGATATTCATGTTTTTGGTGATGTGCTCTTTTTAATTTTTAATAAAGGTTTTTTTATATGAATATCTTTTTGTAAACTCTCTTTTATCACATTCCTTATTGGCTTTAACGTCTCTATTTGCATATTTTAGGTTCGTGGTTAAAATCAGTACTAGGACGGTTGGACGATCTTTAAAAAAACATAACTTTAAAATTACTCATTTAAATGAAAAATATTCAAATCAGTATTTTATTTTCGTCTTTGCAATTGAATATTTTTTTTTAATAAGTTAGCATACTGAATTGCCACAGTGTTTTGTTTTATTTGCTGAGTATTACTTACTTGAGTATTATACTCACGGCCATAAATCCCAAAAAGGGGTAGCCAGAGCCTCAGAGAAACTCGTCGACCCCATTTGGAAGCTGATAAGGGACAAGATGGGAGAAATAAAGTATCGTAGGTGACGGGTGTCCAGCCGCATCGCCCAAAAACCACTTTAACCCTTTACCACCAGGCAAGGTATGATTAAAAATTCATTGCATTTCACTTCTATTTGAAGCTAGGTAAGGTTGAAATTATGGTGGTCTCTATATGCCCTCTGCCTTATAAAGGGTTAAAGAAAGCCACACCTTTAGCCGCTTCTTACGACACCCTTGGGAGAAAGGGGTAGGGACATTCAGTGGGCACTACACGGCAGGGGCAAAGAGCATATAAGTAATACACCTTTAATAAATACTTTCCGCCCACGACTAAATCTGTGTAGTCTTATTTTCATTAATTTTTACATTTTGATCAAATCCTACATACTCACGGCTATAAATTCTTTAAAGGGGTAGCCAGAGCTAGGGATCAAGGAATTCCTCGGCCACTTTTGGAATTTGCGTGGGGAAAAGATGTGTTTTTTGTAATCAAATCTTACCTGTTTTAACCATCATTATAAATGACCATGAATTATATAGATATTTTATATACATACATACATATCGGCTATATTTCCCTAGAGCTAAGGAATTATAAATTCCTCAGCCACTTTTGGAAGTTGAGTGGGGAAAAGATGATAAAATGAAGGTTTTTGGTGATGGGTCTCCAACTGCATCGCCTAAAAATCGAATAAAATGCCCCAATACCCTTAGTCGCCTCTTACGACACCCGTGGGTAGAAAGGATTAGCGACATTCTAAGCCGGCACTACACGGCATTATTTTATATATATTATATTTTATATAAAAACCGGAATCTATACGACAAGTATTTTGTATTTTATGTGTTATCCTGGATATACCCTTACAGGGTGCAGTGTACGTGCCTACCCTTACACTTACATCTGTAAAATTTATTGTACATTGCTTGCGAGAAACAAATAAGTGTATTAATTTCAAGTTATGGATTTTATGACGCTCACGAAGGCTGGAATCTTGGAATGTTGTTCTAGATGTTAATCAGGTGTATAAGCTACCCTTGTGCCAAATTTAGCCGTTACAAATGAATATAAACTGTAACTATTATACAATACAAATTGGCTCCGCTGTGTAGTTGGGACTTTTAAAAGGGCGATGCGGTTGGAGACCCATCATCAACAATCTTTATTTTACTATCTTTTCCCCACTCAACTTCCATAAGCGGCTGAGGAATTTCATAGTCTGAAGTTCTAGCTACCCCTTCTAGGGATATTTAGCCGTGAGGAATCTATGTATAAATTCTAAATCCAAACACGAATAGTCCCAATAAAAATTGAGTAATTCTCGCAACAGTAATAAGTAATTAATTCGTAATTGAATACATAATCGCTTATTAATATCGTGTTAGTTGTAATGAGACGATGTAGGTCTGTGCCCGCTCCACTGCGCATGCGCCAAATTCTGATTGGCTAATGGCTGACTGGCGCGCAATGAAGAAATTTATTTGCATATTTCAAGCGACGAAGAGAATATGATTGTTATATATGTGACCGGTATGTTTGTTTGTTTTTACGTATGTGTGTTCGTAATATCGTTATGTCCTTCCGTATACATAGATAATCAAAACTATAAGACCTAAAAACAGGTAACCAGCAGAGCTTCAGAAATAGAAATTCTTCAGCCATTTTTTTTGAAAGTCGATAAGGACAGGATAGTAAAATAAAGGTGATGGGTCTCGCCTTTTAATAACTTAAAAAGCTCTAATATCCTAAATCCCCTCTTAAACGACCAAAAATGCCACAGCCAATTTTGATAGTTGAAATGGCTGAAACTTAAAAAGGAAAACAGTGATGGAATAAAAGTTCGCTTGACTTTTCGGCTGGTAGAAAAAAAACAAGTAAAGCATTTTCGGTCCATTTTCAAAAATTTATTTGATAAATGTATATGTTGCAGGGATATGATAAAAATGGGGATTTGGTCAATTCCCTAAGGGAGTTGATCAAATCACGGAGGATGTTAAAATAACAACACGTTTTTACCTTTTCCCTAAACAAATCTAGTGAATTGAACAAATCCCTAAATTGGTTCAGTGGAATGACAAAAATAAGATATACCTTCATAGGGGGGGTGCAGGGGGGCAGAGCCCCCCTGCTTGGGGGGGTCGGGGGGCGAAAGCCCCCTGCAGACAATGAAAAATTAGGTCACATTTAGTTAGGTTAGGTTAGGTTAGATTATGTATAAAACGAGCGAGCGTAGCGCAGCGGAGCGAGCACCTAAATGCCTGAATTGAACAAATCCCTAAAATAAGTAGTATACCCCGCCCCCCGTCCTCTATATGTAGCAAGCTGCAAGCAAGCAAGTATGGCATATAAGCATGCATCAGGCATTTAGGTGCTCGCTCCGCTGCGCTACGCTCGCTCGTTTTATACATAATCTAACCTAACCTAACCTAACTAAGTGTGACCTAATTTTTCTTTGTCTGCAGGGGGCTTTCGCCCCCCGACCCCCCCTATGTAGGTATATCTTACCAAATGAATCTTTAAAATACCATTGTAATATTATTTTTGTCATTCCACTGAACCAATTTAGGGATTTGTTCAATTCACTAGATTTGTTTAGGGAAAAGATAAAATCGTGTTGTTATTTTAACATCCTCCGTGATTTGATCAACTCCCTTAGGGAATTGACCAAATCCCCATTTTTATCATATCGCTGCGACATATGTAAGTATTGGCGAATGAATCAAACACTGCGACATTTTTTTAAAATCAATAAATGTATGAATTTCATTTTATTCATTTCTGCACATGTCGAATGCATACATACATACATATACTCACGGCTATTAATCTCTAGAAGGGGTAGCCAGAGCTAAGGAATTAGATATTCCTCACCCACTTTTGGAAAGTTGTGTGGGGAAAAGATGGTAAAAAAGTAGGGAAAAGATGTTAAAAATAAACATAAACGTAACATAAACGTTCACGCCGTTTATCCCCGAAGGGGTTGGCAGAGGTACCAATACTCCTGAACTCACATGGCAAGCGCCATCTTGTTTCCAGAGAAAGTACCCACGTTTTGCTTAGACAGTGTACTCACGTGATAGGGGGCAGGCCTATCGCCGTTTTGTACGAATACACTGTCACATGACTAAGTACAACTCAGCCATGTGGGTTTCCTCACGATGTTTTCCCTCACCGTTAGCAACCATGATAAATTAACCACACATATGACTTTAGAAAAGACAAATTGGTGTAGGCCCGTCCCAGGATTGGAACTCACGCCCTTCTGTTTTTCGGGCGGGTGTTCTATCCACTGGACTATCATGTCGCTTAGTTAAAAATAAAGGTTGCTAAAATTGTTATCTATTTTTTGAACGTAACAAACTTACGTAGAAGTTAAATCTTACTCTACTGACTCTACTTCGTTTCTTCATCTTCGTTCACACTCTTCGTTTGGTATTTTTTTTTAAGTCAACTGATGTTGCCATCATTTCTAAAGTTGTATACTAATCAATTTTGTATATATTTTGATACATACATACATACATACATATTCTCATGCCGTTAGTTCCCATTGGGGTAGGCAGAGACTATCGATCGCCACTTTATACGATCCTGACACACCTCCCTGGCTTCGTTTACATCCATCAATATTTTGATACAATTTATAGATTTCAGTACATTAACTGAAATTTCAGCTTATGTTTTGTCATAGTTCATAACCGCATCACCCAAGAACCACTTAAAACAACCCCATTTCCTTAGTCGCCTCTTACGAACACTTACTGTGTACAGCCGGCTTCACGGAAATGTAACAAAAGAATACTGTTCAAATAAATGAATAAAAATATACAGACATAGCTGACAGGCCAAGTACAAGACAGCAGAAAAGAAAAAAATAATGACTTATGGTAAGAAATACCAACTCAACAATGCAATTTATAAGTATTTATAAGTATGAAAATGAAAAAAATGAAAAATATTTATTTTTACACCAGCAATAACCAAAATAACAACAGTTTGCATTACAAAGGTACCTTTAGGTGATATTTGGTAATTAGGTGACGAAATTTTACAATTGGAGAGGTCGTTGTCCCCTACACTAGGCATAGCCTGTATCGTGGGGGACATGGTAGGCATGTTACATTAAAGCGTAAACAGGGTTTCGCAGGTGGCGTAGTAAATAAAAAGAAAATTTTAAATCTAATCTAAAATACAAAATCAACACTGTGTTGATCAATGCTGTGTTGATTTGTTAAATGCTTAAGCAGAACAAAATAGTTACAATCATTCAATCTATTATCTAGGAAAGTGTCAAATATATTAAAATAGTTGTATAATATATAGCATAATATAATATAGATAATATTTATATATAGTATAATTAGATACTTACGCAAAAGATAGTATTGTGAGTATCTTCAATCAGATCCATTTTGGCAATACATGCATATATACTCACGGCTATAAATCCCTAGAAGGGGTAGCCAGAGCGAAGGAATTAGATATTCCTCAGCCACTTTTGGAAAGTTGTGAGGGGAAAAGATGGTAAAATAAAGGTTGTTGGTGTTGGGTCTCCAACTGCATCGCCCAAAAATCCCTTAAAAGCCCCCAATACCGTTAGTGGCCTCTTACGTACACCCATCGGAAGAAATGGGGTAGTGCTATTCAAAGCCGACACTACACAGCAAAATTTGCACATTTTGGCAGTACTCGGAATAAAAGTGAATATCATATTAACCGTACCAAAATTAAATAATAGAAACCGTGATAGGTCAGTGGGTAGAATACCACTTGCCGTGCAGAAGAGGGTTCAAATCCAAGGTCGGGCTTACACCAATTTGTCTTTTTTAAAGTAATATGTGTGGTTAATATATCATGGTCGTTAACGGTGAGGGAAACATTGTGAGGAAACCAACGTGACTATGTTGTACTTTGTCATGCGACAGTGTAGTCGTAAAAACACGACGATAGGCTTGTCCCCAATCACGTGATTACACTGTCCAAGCAAAACGTGGGTACTCTGAATATCAGTTGACAATGTCACGTGATCAGAAAGTATTAATACCTCAACCATCACCACTTTGGGGATGTACGGCGTGAACTTTTGATTTTAAAAGTAAATAAAACTAAAGATCATCTAGGCGATTACTTTATTTACTGACGCTAAACGTCAAGATGAAGAAAAGTGAGATGAGATTGGAGAGATCTTTAGGGGAAGCCTATGACCAAGGGACGTTTATTCACTGAATTATTATAAACCCTCACAAAGCGGGGATAGACATGCTCCTTATCACGAAGATAAATTGACCAAAGGGCAAGCACGAGCGGTGTTTAAACTAGTTATCGCGTGCGATAGAGCAGCCATCTCTTACACACTTACTTAGTATCGTATACTGCCATCTCATTCTAACCGTTATCGTGTCGATAAAATAGCGCTCGTGCTTGCCCTACAGGAGGGCAATTCTCACACGGTAGATATTATATCATTTTCGATATTTATCACTTTTGTGATATTTTGCGACCGATATTTGACTTGAGCTATTCTCACTCCATCCGATCGATATTTTTCTATTGAAAACCAGCCGATATGATGATATATATCAAAGGATGATATCGTGTGGTCACGATCAGACGATATGATGATATTTGAAGATGTCGTGCGAACGGTAGCCATTTTGTTTACAAATTTTGTTTGAATACTCATATAGAAAACTAAAATGTAGGTAAATATATTAAATGGATCATAGATCAAATAGTCTTAGAAGTTGTAAATAATATCTACTTGGATCAACGTTAATTATATTATTAAAATATAAAAATATATTATTTTTCCATAATAAAATTTCAAAAACTAAATTCGGTTGTCGGATGGTCCATTTGGGAATTCAGACTTTGCTAGTTACCGGCAAAGTACACTTAAAGGAAAATTTAAACAAACCAAAACATATGTAAAAATTGACAAATTCAATATTCAATTTTTTAAGGTGGCTTTAATCGTGTTTGCCACAATTATTTCGCCAATGTCGAGTAAAAATATTGACAGATATGAAGACCTTTTCATATCTAAGATGACAGTTAAACTGACCTTTCGTTCAATTCATTCGCTTGGATCATTGATTTCGGTCTTCGTTCTTTAATGTCTAAGGAAAAATTACTACCGTGTGCGAGAATACAGTTTCAATCTATCAATAGAAATATATTTCACTTTGTGATATTTTTCACATGACATTGAACACTTGATATAATTTCTATGATAGTAATGATATCGAACTTGCGAGAATTGCCCTCCAGGAAAAGTAATATACGCGCATATATCCTTTTATTTCTCTTTGCCGTGTAGTGCCGGCTTAGAATGTCACTACTCCTTTCTACCCACGGGTGTCGTAAGAGGCAACTAAGGGTATAGGGCTTTTTTAAGTAGTTTTTGGGCGAAGCGGTTGGAGATCCTTCAACAACGATTCTTTATTTCTACCATCCTTATGTCACCATATTGTCACCTTCCGAATGTGGATGCGGAGTCTCTAGCCCTAATGCTCTGACTACCCCTTTTTGGGATTTATCGTCGTGAGTACATGTATGTATTAATGTAATACCATCCCTCGCAATTACTTATTAAAGTTGTTAACGGTAAGGGAACACATCGAGAGGAAAGCCACATAGTTAAGTTTTATACATACATAATACATAAACATAAACGTTCACGCCGAATATCCCCGAAGGGGTTGGCAGAGGTACTAATACTTCTGAACATCACGTGACTTTGTCACCTGGTGTTCAGAGTACCCACGTTTTGCATGGACAGTCCGTGCAATGGACAACCGTGATAGCCCAGTGGGTAGAACACTCGGTTATCGTGCAAACGACTAGTGTTCAAATCCTGGGTCGGGCCTACACCAATTTGTCTTTTCTAAAGACATATGTGTGGTTAATTTATCATGGTTATTAACGGCGATATTCATGCCCCCCTATCACGTGGGTACTCTTAAGTTTTATGTCGTTCTTTTAGGTATGTAGGTTACAATGTATTCGTACAAAGCGGCGATAATTCTGCCCCCTATAGCGAGAATGCACTGCCTAAGCAAAACGTAGGTCTTCAGAATATCATGTGACCAAAAATAAAATGTGATGTTCAGAACTATTAGGTAGGTTAGGTATTAGGTACTATTAGGTATAACTGAGCCTTATAGTTTATGCCTTTATACCAAGAAGGAATGGCAGAGTATTGCGAAATGTAATATATCATGTGATATTTAGCCACCTGATGCACCAATTACCTACTTTTACCCGTCGACTGCATAATGATAGGGGCCAACGTATCGCCACTTTGTACGATGAAATAAATTGCTATAAATCCCCAGATGGGGTAGTCATAGCTCAGGAATTAGAAATTCCTCAGCCACTTTTGGAAAGTTAAGTGAGGAAAAGATTGTAAAATAAATGTTGTTGATCATGGGTCTCCAACGTCATCGCCCCAAAAACCCTTAAAAGCCCCAATACCGTTAGTCGCCTCTTACGTACACCCACCGGAAGAAATAGGGTAGTGCCATTCTAAGCCGACACTACACAGCAAACAGAAGGTTTACGGACACATTATACTCAGATCAAGTTAGCCCCAAACAAAGTAAAATGGGATACTAACTCAACGATATATAAAATATTATATAATACACATAATTAACATCAAAGATTAAGAAACAATGATTATGCTCATCACATAAATGTTGCTCTCAGCGGGGATCGAACCCGCAACGTCCGGACCGAGAAGCTAGTCGCCTATCCACTCGGCCATAGTTTTCATCATCCTCACGAAATCTTCCCTCACCGTCAAAAACCTTAGTGATAAAGCAATACAGGACTAAAACAAAAAAGTAGTCCACTAATTTAGAATAGTTTGCCGTGTAGTGTCGGCTTAGAATAACACTGCCCCTTTCAACCTGTCGGTTATCGTAAAAAGCGACTAAGGGTATAGGGGCTTTTTAAGTGGTTTTTGGGCGATGCGGTTGGAGACCCGTAACCAAGAATATTTATAATTGCCATCTTTTCCCCAATCAACTTCCAAAAGTGGCTGAGGAATTACTCATTCCAAAGCTCTGGCTACCCCGTTAAGGGATTTATAGCCGTGAGTATATGTATGTATGTTATTCAGAATAGTAGAGTGCAAGCATATATTCCGGTCTATCTACGGATGGGTGGGCATTGCCACACCAATAAATACATAAGTTGCGTATGTCATAATTGAATGTTCACTTCGTGTTTGCTTTTTACTGTGAATAGTGCTGTTTAGTGGTCAAAATGAGGGTGAGTTTTTGTGCCCTTTCTACCTATACTATGTAGCTGGAAATTAAGGAGAGAGTAGGCAAAGGTTTGCAGTTAAAAGGAAAGATAGTGTGAGAAAATGCATATAGTATTTTGCCAATGGCATTAAAGATTTGGAAAAACTTTGTGATATTTATTTTTTACAAAACATTACATAATCATTCACGCCGAATATCCCCGAAGGGGTTGGCAGAGAAACTAATACTTCTGAACATCACGTGACTTTACCACCTGGTGTTCAGAGTACCCACGTTTTGCATGGATTATTGATTAGTCTCGTTTTTTCAAACTAAGCTGTGTGCTGATTTGGAATAAGCCTCATCCGTTTCTGCCCGTGTGCTGTTATATGGGATAAATCATGGTTCCGGTGGTTATTTTGGGAATGGTCGGGCAACGTGCCTTGAAAATTGTCACCTAAAATATTTCATTTTACCAACTTTTCCCACTCAATCGTGAAATGTCGCTAAATAATCGGTACCTATAGGATAGGATATACACATTACTTTTGGAGTGAGGTTTTTGTCCTCACAGTTCATTTTGTATATTATTATAACTTTTATTAGTTTTTAGAAAATACATTAAATGTTAATCTTAAATACTACTATAAAGTACTAACAATTTTTGGTCCTAAGATAGCTTTACACATGTGTTCAATTATAATTACATATGGTTTGCTTACTTCCTTAATGATTGGTTGGATATTAATTGATTTAATTGATTAATTAAATATTCAATTTGGCGAAGTAATATAATAGATATACGTAATGTGTTTTTTCTACACTCTGCTACTTCTTTATCTTCCTATATCATTATCTAAAAGCATACTTATAGTCGTTGTTTGTATAGTAACTGTGTAGTAGGCTTAGAATAGCATAACCAATTTCTTCCCCGGGACTCGTAAGAGGTTATTTAGGGTAGTGTATAGCAAGCACCAGCGCTATTTTATCGACACGATAACGGTTAGAATGAGATGGCAGTATACGATACTAAGTAAGTGCGTAAGAGATGGCTGCTTTATCCCACGCGATAACTAGTTTAAACACGGCTCGTGCTTGCCCTTCTGCCCTGCTAGCACAAGCGGTGTTTAAACTAGTTATCGCGTGGGATAAAGCAGCCATCTCTTATGCACTTACTTAGTATCGTATACTGCCATCTCATTCTAACCGTTATCGTTTTGATAAAATAGCGCTCGTGCTTGCCCTGGAGCTGTAAAGTGATTGTTGGGAGACGCGGTAGGATACCCATCACGAGCAACCTTTATTTAACAATCCTTTCCCCACTCTGCAACCAAATGTAGCTAAAGAATTTGTTTTTCTGAAGCTCTGGCTACCCCTTTTTGGGATTTATAGCTGTGAGTAAATTTGTTATAAGTATACTTATATAAAAGTAACTGACCCGGTAAACGTGGTTATACTAAATAAATATTTCTAAAAGCTTTCTAGTCTAAAACATAAAAATAAAATAATCGGGGAGGACAACCCTTATAACTTAGAAGTGTAAAAAAATAGTTATAAACCTTTTCTCAGACCTAATAAATGTGTATACAAAAATTCACACACAGACGCGTGAATTTTATATATCATATTTAATTTTTTGTCTGTCTGTTTATTTCGGCTCATCACTAAAACGGCTGTACCGATTTTAATACAAATTTCACAAACAGATCGCTGATATAGAAAGGTGTAACTTAGCCCATTTTCATACTCTTAATACCTTTTATGATAATTGTTGACAATGTAAAAGCACATTAATTTTTAAGCATCATCTCGAGATCCCAGCCCCTTAGGTCTAGTTGATAAAAATACAGAAATAAAAACGTTAAACTATCCGATGATGCAAATTACAACAAAGTGAAGTTTGCTAATCTAAAAGAAGTACTTGTCTGTTCTGGACCGCTAAACGTTTAACGTATATTCAATTTGAAATTTAATGTGTGGTACCGGCTTAGAATGTCACTACCCTTTTCTACCCACGGGTGTCGTTAGAGGCGACTAAGGGTATGGGGCTTTTTTTATAGTGTTTTTTTGGGCTATGCAGTTGGAGACCCATTACCAACGATACTTAATTTCTACCATCTTCTCCCCTATCATCTTCCAAATTTGGCTGAAGTGTTTCTAGCTCTGACGCTCTGTCTACCCCTTTTTGAGATTTATGTATATGAATGTATGTTATTAATATAATCCCACCAAAAACATTAAATGTAAAAAATGCCAAGTCTCTCGATGCAGTTTTTCCATCTTAAAAAGTTTTGAGATCTCATAGAAGCCAAGTCCTATTCAAAATATTTCGTAATTATAAATCAACATTTAGTAATTGTATCAATAGTTTTCTTTATATTATAATTATAGTGACTTGGCAATGAGCACAAGAAGAAACAAATAAAACGGCATACTCGTATTTGGAGGAGTTGAAAGTTACACACACCGCATGCGTAAACATTAATATCACAAAATTAATTTTCTTTTGGTTTATCCGTGTCGTCCCAACCGAATTTCGGCAACGGCAGTCAGTCTTAGTGCACTCTCAATTCATTTACTTTTATAAAGCGATGGCCCGTAAGGTATTCTTAATTATTGTATTGGAGCATGTAGTCGGTAGTGACCATCATGATTCACACATAACAAATAATCTGATCACTGGTCTCGTCAGTAACATTTGCATATAATTCCAGGCAGCAAGCAGCTTTTAATTTGTGCTCATTGCCAAGTCACTATAATTATAATATAAAGAAAACTATTGATACAATTACTAAATGTTGATTTATAATTACGAAATATTTTGAATAGGACTTGGCTTCTATGAGATCTCAAAACTTTTTAAGATGGAAAAACTGCATCGAGAGACTTGGCATTTTTTTACATTTAATGTTTTTGGTGGGATCTCATTTATTTTTTGTAATGCATTTCTTTCTTTTACTTTTAGGTGACCTCACAATTTCTTGGACGTCACCTACTGCTTTGCTTAGAACCCATTCTCTATCTCTATCTCTTCTGTTTCTTCTCTGAGGCTTCGTTACTTCTAAGGTAGACAAGTCTGGGCGATATATACTTCGGAGTCGATTATATTCAGCTATTGCTGTCTCCTGAGCTTTGATACTACTAAAATTCACATTTATTAAATGTAATCCACCCAAACTAGTCACTCTTGAAAGGGCCACGTATGCTTGTTTGACGACTGAAAACTCCCATACATGCTGTATGACAACGAATGAAATAAACACGACCCATCTCCAGGAATAGAGATAACTCTGTGTGGACAAAGGTCGCCATTTATGTACAATATTTCACGTTCCATTACACTATATTTACAATTACTTCTATAACAATAGGGCTTAAACTTATATAAATATATGCAAACTAAATAGAACTAAACTAACTAACAAATAACTAACTAAATAAATATATATCTACTAACTTACAAACGATAACTAAACTAAACTAAATAACACGTAAAGTTCTCCGAATATCAATTATCACTACAATATTTTTTAGTTTCGAAATGGGTTTTCATAGACAGATGGCGCTATCAAATGAAAATTATCGAATTATTTTGAAGTACCTACTACTTACACTGCGCTTTGTAACGCAACCATAGCGCGATTCAGACAGGTACAACGCCATCTATCGAGCGCGCATACAATATTTATCGCAATACAATGGAGTTTTAGCTTTATTAATTTAATGAACTTTATGTATTAATTTGTATTAATGATAGTCTATGTATTACATTTATATTATTCTTTTCTATTCTATGTATGTATTCATCCAATTGAATAGGTACTTGAACAACGAACAAAGTTAACAATGCAGTCAAAATCCATACATAATGTTCTTGCCAAACCGCTAATATAAAATTGTTTTCTATGGCATATAATTTTTTAATGTTTTTATAATTTTTCCTTTATATGTGGCTAATGACCTATCTTGGTGCAAAATTTGAAGTTTCTAAGTCTGCTAGAAGTACCTTAGATTTTTGATGATCTGTCAGTGAGTCAGTGAGTGACAAAATGGTGTAACTTTGATCGACCGTAACTCCTAAACTATTAATTCATTTGGCGTGTAATTTCGAACTTAAGCTTGTTCCAATGCCTACTATTATTCACCGAAAACCTAAACTCCTAGCTTTGTCCACGTCGAAGATAAAGGGGGGGCGAAACAGCCGCGAAACGCTTCGAGAAAAGATGGTACGGCCGTGCCCGTTTTGCTCGAGACTTGGCAGGGGCACTGCCGTGCCCCCAGATGTTTTTATATATTTCTAATTTCTAGATAGTAAGTAAAAAAGTGTGTCATACAGTTGCATTAGGTTGCATAACCTGTACGAATATTCAATGATAGGTTAATAAATATCCCATGCATATACTCACGCCTCTAAATCCTTAAAAGGGGTAGCCACAGCTTCAGAACATAACTCTTCAGCCAACCTTGGAAGTTGAGTCAGACAAAGCTAGAAGTAAAGTACGGGTTCTCGGTGACAGCTCTCCAACCGCATCGGCCAAAGATCCCTTAACTTCAAGTCGCCTCTTACGATCACCCACAGGTAGAAATGGGGTAGTGCTATTCTAAGCCGACACTGCATAGCAAATAAATATATTTTTTGTTGTTTCCAGCTAATATGTTACTGGTGTTCTCTGCTGGCGCTGGCCACGGCTCAGCTGGCCCAAGACGATGGGTACTACGCGCCGCAGACATTCAGGAATCATGTAAGTGTCCCCATGGTTTCTCCATTATGCCATTGAGACGTCCATGGCCGAGTGGTTAGGTGACTAGCTTGTGGGTCCGGAGGTCGCGGATTCGAATCCCGCTGAGGGCAACATTTATGTGATAATAATAAATGGTGTTTCTTAGTAAATACATACATATACTGACGGCTATAAAGCCCTAGAAGGGGTAGCCAGAGCGGAGGAATGGGAAATTCCTCAGCCACTTTTGGCAGTTAAGTTGTTTCTTAGTCTTGGATGTTATTTATATGTGTATTGTATTATATTAATTAAATACTAGTGGATCGGCCCAGCTTCGCACGGGTAGCGTTGTTTTTTTAAATATCTGAGGTTTCTTTCTTCAGTCACTGCTCAAGCATTGTGAAATTTAGCGCAATGTTTTCAATTTATTAAATTTATAGCACTCCCTAAACAGTGTAGTTTGGTGATTTTGAATGCGCTTTTATAAACGGTTCAGTATTTTAATAGCAAATTTTGGAATAAAACGCTATGAAGTATTATAACAATCTAAAAAAAAAACATTACGTGATGTAGGATGCAACTACTGGCGCCATCTAGTATGTTATATGTAAATTAGTAAAGATTTGGTTTTGGTCACGGGCGCGATGGCTTTTATTTTATGTATAATTTCGGTGTTTCTCTACCGATTTCTATGATTCTTTTTTTATTGAATAGGTAATAATGTCACCTTTTTTAAATTAGGAGTGAGAGGTTTACAAACGTAAGAATAAACAAATATAATCAGAATGTTCCGAACTGCTAAGCTATCAGGAATTACACGTGTTATTGTGAGTCAACCGTAAAAGATAGACATAAACTGTAGAAGTTTTTTTTTTAGATAATTTTATGAAGAATATTTCCGTCATACATGATTTCTATGTAAGTTTAACCATTAAGGCTGCACACGCGACGGAAGCTTAAAAAATAGAGTAACTTCTCCCGTTTTCCCAAAATTTCCCAAAATTCCCCTTAACTACTCGGTTAGAAAGTATACAAAAACCTGCCCAGGAGTATGAAGAATAATTGTACCAAGTTTCGTTAAAATCCGTCGAGTAGTTTTCGTTTCCATAAGGAACATACAAACCGACAGATAGACAGACAAAAATTTTCCTGATTGCATTTTTGGCATCAGTATCGATCCCTAATCACCCCCTGATAGTTATTTTGAAAATATATTTCATGTACATAATTTACCTCTCTACAGATTTATTATAAGTATAGATATAGATATAGTTGAGTTAGTATCCCATACCACAGGTCATCGAGTTGTATTTACTTTGGGGACAACTTGATCTGTGTCATATGTCCGTACTTATATACTTATTTATTTAATATATGATAGCTCAGTGAGTAGAACACCGCTTATCGTGCAGAAGATAAGGGTTCAAATCCCGGGTCGGGGCCTACATTAATTTGTCCTTTCTAAAGTTATATGTGTGATAAATTTAACATGGTTGTTAATGGTGAGAAAAACCTCGTGAGGAAACCTACATGGCTGATTGTACTTTGTCATGTGACAGTGTATTCGTACAAAACGGCGATAGGCCTGCCCCTATCACGTGAGTACACTGTGCAAGCAAAACGTGGTTACTCTGAAATCCAGGTGACCATGACACGTGACGTGATGTTCAGAAGTATTAGTACATCTGCCAACCCCTTTCGGGATAAACGGCATGAACGTTTGAGTTTCAGTTTATACTCCCTCGCTTACTTCACCACGCATAGTATTTTCTAAGATTTTCACGATTGCACATTATAATTGAAACAACTTTTTGATTTTCGGATATTTTAATCATTTCGGATATTTAAATTTAACATTAGCTCTTTTTGTACATAGCAAATATTAAACGCAAATGTAACTTAAAATTTTGTGAAGGTAGTTAGTATTAATAATTTTATAGTACTGTATAATGACAAATAACACCTCAGTCTTCCCGTGACCATGATAACTGAAAAGTTTTCGAAACGTCGCGTCGGGCTTTAAAAATAATGTAATAACACGCGATTAAAATATCCGAAAATCAAAAAGTTGTTTCACCACGCAATCCATAGAATGATGGCGATATTTTAGAGAGTCATCTCCGTTTTACGAATTATTTGAATATTATTATTGAAAACGAGGCAAAAATAATGTCACGTGATGTCCCTTCGGGCATATACGAAGTGAAATTTTGAGGTTTAAGTCTTTGAACTAAAAAACATATACATACATAACATATACTCACGGCTATAAATCTCTAGAAGGGGTAGCCAGAGCTAAGGAATTAGAAAATCCTCAACCACTTTTGGAAATTGAGTGGGGAAAAGATGGTAAAGTAAAGGTTGTTGGTGATGGGTCTCCAGCCGCATCGTCCAAAAATCCCTTAAAAGCCCCTATACCGTTAGTCGCCTCTTACGTACAGAAACGTAACGGTAACGGGTAGTGCTATTCTAAGCCGAAACTACACTTTTTTGATTTAAAAAAAACAGTGCTTTTGTAAACCGCGAGTCATCCTAGTACCATTGAACAATTTTAACGCGCATAGAAAAACACAAAAAAATATATTTTTGATTCGGTTGTTGGATTTATTTTCACTTGCTGATCAACTCTTATTCTGATTGGTTTGTTATGTTCCTTTTCCTAGATGGGTTTCCTATTTACCAACGCCTGCATAGCAAGTACGACCAACCTCTTTATTTATTTATTTTCATTTTTTATTTTTTGGCACACAAACAGTATTATGATGGATGACATAGCATTGGTATACAAAATTTAAAAAAATAATACATATTCGGACATAATACCAAAAAACTGTGTACACAGCATGATATTAAATGATCAGTTAAGATGACAACTTCAGAAATATATTAGTATAGTTTTTTTTTATTATTATTATTATTAATTAATTTAATAACATTAATGTAACTTACAAATAAAATGAAGACTATTTACAAAGGGAAAGGGGCTAGATTTGAACATGATAAGCAGAACATAAAAACAACATAAATAATAAATAATGGAAAATTATGGAAAATTTTGAAATGATTTTATGCATCCTACTAACTATATCCTTTATTAAAGTCTCGCACTGCGGTGAGACATTTTATTTTGAATGTGCGTAGAGTGTGTTGATAGACGTCAGGAGCGTTCGTGTCTTTGTCTTTGAATAGGGAGTTGTACAGTTGACACATCCTATTAAAGGGGTTATTTGCAATGACATTCGTTTTAGGTGTAGGCATAGCAAGGGGACGATGATTTTTACCTAGACATCGCGTAGAGCGCTATTTTATCGTCACGATATCAGGTTAGAATGAGACGGCAGTATACGATACTGAGTAAGTGTGTAAGAGATGACTGTTTTATACCGCGCGATATCTAGTTAAAATGTCGCTCGTTGTTTGCAGCTGATGAAACCTTTTAAAGGGTTATCGTTGTATGTCCTCTACTAACAATCCCATCTATATTGGCTCTTTGTATCTCTTTCGCCATTTTATTTTACATTTATCCACTCTTAAGTATGAAGAACGAAAGAGCATGTATGAAAAGATTGATGGATGTAAACGAAGCTAGAGAGGTTTGCCGTGATCGTACAAAGTGGCGATTTTTTCTACTTGTCTTAATTTGGTCTTAATAATACGCATTTGCGTGCGTTTTTTATGAGTAGAGTTTCAAAACTTCATAGATTCAATTCTGGCATACTTGACTCAATTTCGGTAAAAGTGAGAGTTGAGCCACCTTATTAACTACGTCCAGTTATTGTGTATTCTTTGGCGTTGTTTAAAGGAAACTGCCTGCGAAAGCTATTCGCCTCAAGCTTGTAATAAAATATTTTGGTTGTACATAATCTTGTAACAGTGTATTCGTACAAAATGGCGATAGGCATGCCCCCTATCACGTGAGTACACTGTCCAAGCAAAACGTGGGTACTCTGAACACCATGTGACAATTTCACGTGATGTTCAGAAGTTTTAGTACGTTTGAGTAATAATAATCTTAAAATATACGAATGTAAGTTCAGTTTCGTAAACTTTAACTTTTTCTTTATTACTAAACTTTTATTTTAAAATTTAAAATTTAACACTGTTTATTTTAAAAAATATTTACAACACTTGACCGGACAGTATGAAAATCTTTTAGGATTTTAGTAGACTGTCAGCTCGGCTTTTATTTAAATACATATTTACGTTTGCTCATATTCTAAAAACAATACAATAAATAAATAGAAGTAAGACATGTGCTGTGCATTTATACATCACAGCATTTAGAAAAATGATTTTTTAATATAGATAAAACCTGAATTTTATTTTTATTTTGCAGTTTCGTTAAAATAGTGCCTAAAAGGGTGCCTTGTACCACATATGGTGTTTGAATGCTATGATGATGGGGTGTAAGGTTTCTTGTTCTGATTGGTGTGTTTGTTGTAGGACGACCGAGGCCCAGTCCTCTTCCAGCCCAGTCGACCCTGGGAGGTTTCGTCCGGAGTGGCTTCGAGGCAACAGTCTTATACCGGGGGAAACACTAATTCCGTAAGATTTCGATATTTACTTACTATATACAACTTTACTGATTGTTGGGGTAGGCAGGGATCATTTTTTAGCACTTGGTATGATTGTTAAATCATACCTTTAGGTTAAGTTGACGTCAATCTTCTGTAATCTGTCGTATTCTTCTTTCTTCGGACTCCCAACTGTTCTACTTCATTTTCAAAGAACTTCCTCTGTAGTTTTTTGATCGTCCTCTTCTAAGAATACCATCTATATATTGCTACTTTACTTTCATATGATACACTTGATATGTCATTTTTTATAATACACTGACCTGGCGCTGCGGGCATTTTGGGCATTATGGCTGCTTTCGAGTTGCGCTCCGTTGGGACTTAACTTTAAATGACGATGCAATTTGTTCATTCAATTCTATTTTTTTATGGTATAATATTTATATTATGAGGGTTAAGTTGAGATTGTATGGATTCTAATACAAAAATTAAATAAGATAAAATTAAATTACAAATACATATAGACGAGATAGCTGATAAGCTAACTTTGATTTACTTAACTACGAGTACTAGAAAACAACGTATAGGTCATCTTCTGAATGTATTATTTGTGAGTAACCGACTTTCATGATCGAGAATAAATTTTATCATATTGTTTCAGATTGAATCGTACCAAAACCGAGGTCTATTCAAGCCGTCCCGAGCTGAAGGCCCCCAGAGCACCATCAACGAACCCTGGAGACAAATACCGGTTCAGGAACCCTGGAGAGGTAATTTACATATAACTTTTACACATATACTCACGGCTATAATCCCTTGAAAGGTTAGTCAGAGCTAGTGAATTAGAAATTTTTCCGCCACTTTTGTAATTGGCGTGTGGAAAAGATGGTGAAATAAAGGTTGTTGGTAATGGGTTTCCAACCGAATCGCCCGAAAATCCCTTAAATACCGTGAGTTGCCTCTTACGTACACCCAGGGGGATAAATGGGGTATTGCTATTCTAAGATGAAACTACACAGCGACCTATGTATTAAATAAAAACCTGGCGACAACAACCTTGATAGCGCAGTGGGAAGAAATCCGCTTCTACTGCGGGAGGCGTGAGTTCGCAACTCAGAGTCGGGTCGACACCGAAGTATCTTTTCTTAAGTCATACATACTTACACACATATACTCACGACTATATTTCCCTTGAAGGGGTAACCAGAGCTTTGGAATGAGAAATTCCTCAGCCACTTTTGGAAGTTGAGTGGGGAAAAGATGGTAAAAACAAAGGTTTTTGGTGATGGGTCTCCAACCGCAACGCCCAAAAATCCAATAAAAAGCCTCAATACCCTTAGTCGCCTTACGACCCTTCTTACGACACCCGTGGGTAGAAAGGGGTAGCGACATTCTAAGCCGGCACTACATGGCAATATATTCTTAAGTCATATTTGCGGTTAATTTATCAAGGTAACTGCCAATAAAAACATAGTGAGGAAAGCCACATGACTAAATTATACTTATTCATGCGACACTTTAGAAAGATGTGATAGGTCGACCCTCTATCACGTGATGCACTGTCCACGCAAAACGTAAGTAATCTGAACACTGGTGATGTTCAGAAGTGTTAGTAGTTTTGCCATCTCTTTGGAGATATAAGGCGATATAAGGATATAACCAGTTTTATATTAATCAATTAAGAAAATAAACAATGTCGAAGGAAATTTCCGAGTTGTAATAATTTGGCAATAGATAACCACCATTAAGGTGTAAAGAAACAATCAAATACAAATTTTCGAGCGAGTGGTCACTTGATAGCATAGCTCAGTTGGCAGAGACGGGGACACCCACATCCGGGTATACACATACCCGGATGTCGTTGGTTCGAGTCCCGCTTGTGTCGAACATTTATTTGCTTAATTGATTAGTAAGATTCCCCACATGAGGTTTTCATGCAAAACAAAGCCTAATCAGTTTTTATAATATTTATTTCAGAGCCTATATCCCACGCAGCCCCTGCTCCCATCCACCGTCCAGAGCCGTGGCGAGCACCGCTACAACTGACCAAGGAACAACAAGCTCTCATCATTCATCACAAACAGGCTCTTACTTCTGGTAAAAATATATTTTACATACATACATACATATACTCACAGCTATAAATCCCTTAACGGGGTAGCCAGAGCTTTGGAATGAAAAATTCCTCAGCCACTTTTGGAAGTTGATTGGGGAAAAGATGGTAATAATAAATGTTTCTGGTGACGAGTCTCCAACCACATCGCCCAAAAATCACCTAATAAGCCCCTGTACCCTTAGTCGCCTCTTACGATCACCCACGGGTAGAAATGGGGTAGTGTTATTCTAAGCTGACACTTCACGGCTAAAAAGATATTTTATCATGTAATTATTTTATGTGTACTGTAAGTAAATTGGGCTCAGAAATCTCTTAATCCAAAGTTCTGGCTACTTCTAAGGCATAGATAGCCGTGAGTATATGTAAAGGCTTCCTTAGTAATCCATATTTCACGGGAACTACCAGAGCTTCATAATTCTTAGACATTATCAATCTTGTGGGCTGTGTAGTGTCGGCTTAGAATAGCACTACCCCATTTCTTCCGGTGGGTGTACGTAAGAGGCGACTAACGGACTTGGGACTTTTTAAGGGATTTTTGGGCGATGCGGTTGGAGACCCATCACCATCAACCTTTATTCTACCATCTTTTCCCCACTCAACTTCCAAAAGTGGCTGTGGAATTTCTAATTTCTCAGCTCTGGCTACCCCTTTTAGGGATTTATAACCGTGAGTATATGTATGTTCTAAAATCTACGCATATAAATAAATTGGAATGTCTGTGTGTAATATGAGAATAACAGGACATTCATATTACAACATTTTTTTTAATGACCTGTCAGTTCTTGTCCTGGCTAATCCGGCGCCCTGATTACGTATCTTTAGCGACCACGATTGTGACGCAAGTTGCGTAATTGTCGCTGTCAAAAGTGTCAAAACGTATACAAATTTATGACATTGACAGCGATAATCGTGCAACTTGCGACACAATCGTCAGTCGCAAAAGATACGTAATCAGGGGGCCGAACAGCATACCCGGTTTTAGTAACACTTTCGCTGAAAGATATCTAATCAAGGAAGGAGTAGCTGATTTGTTTGTATATGGCATTCTTTTCAAAAGCTACTTGTGATGTTACTCGCAATAATGCGGGTTGGTGGTCAATAAAACACAAGGCAAACTAATAATAATCAATGATCCGATTTCCCCTAGACGGTGGATTCCAGTTCGAGTACGCATCCGACAACGGTCTGGCGGCGGGGGAGACCATCGAGCCGGACGGTACCAGGGTGGGATCCTACCAGTACAAGGACCCCTCGGGACAGCTCGTCAAGATGAAGTACCGCGCTGGGAAGGAGGGATTCCAGGTATATAATGAAACCTTTACCTACCTATACTAACGGGTATACAAGGGTCGACTAGAAGGAGGGGTTCCAGGTATACCTTACTATAGTAACCGTTTATACACATGCGGATCGGTACGAAGTAGGGTGCCGATAACCTTATTGTTTCTTCGACGAGTATACATAGGTGGCATCCTATATGCATCAGAATTTCAATTATATCATGCAACATGATTGCGTCTTCAAATTTAATAAAACTTAACTGAGTATTTCTATATTCACATGTATGTATGATAATCATTATATTATTTACAAATTTCACCATTATTTCAAGTATATAAAATATCTTCAAAATCGCTGCCGCTTGGTGGCAAAGTAGAATAGAATAGAAAACTCTTTATTGTACATCAAATATGGAAAAACAATTACAAATACACAGAATGAATTAACAAAAGTACATTTGGCGGTCTTATCACTAAAAGCGATCTCTTCCGACAACCTTTGAATGGAATGGAGAGGTCAATAAATTACTAAGGAGGCTGGCAACATTGCCCTTTTGTATAGCCAAAGTAATACGTTGAGAGATACTTTATATACTATACATAGCACAGCACACAATGAGGATCACAACACGTCTGTATATACGATGGTGATCCAGGGTCTAATAATTATAAATATTTAAAAAACTATTAAACTATTAAATTATTTTTAAGAATAGCAAATGTAATAGCGAGTACCTTGATAATTTTTAGAGAAACTACTTTTTAATAAGGTCAAAAAAAAATAGTGTCCTGATAACAAATTAATTGAAAAATATTACTATTGAATCATTCTACAACAAAACAGTCTAGCTGCATAATAATTATGTTTTATGTACTGATGGTGTGTTTCATTGCTTCACAGATCATCGAAGGCACTCATCTCCCAAAAAGTCCTGAGCCAGTTCAACCACAAATACAAGGTAACCCAATATTTATACTTATAAATTTAAAGACCAGAGAGATATATATTTTTTTAAAATAGGTTTACTAGCCCTTTAAGAGAACTGAATAATCATTTGGATTTTTATTGAACTTTTAAACCAGAGCTTCAAAACTAGAAACTCATCAGCTTTTTTGGAAGTTGGTAGGGGACAAGATGGTAGAAAATTAAATAAAGTATTGTTGGTGGTGGGTCTCCAATGGCATCGCCTAAAAACCACTTGAAAAGCCCCATACCCTTTCTTATTTTTTTAATAACATAACATAACATAAACGTTCACGCCGTTTATCCCCGAAGGGGTTGGCAGAGGTACCAATACTCCTGAACTCACATGGCAAGCGCCATCTAGTTTCCAGAGAAGGTACCCACGTTTTGCTTAGACAGTGTACTCACGTGATAGGGGGCAGGCCTATCGCCGTTTTGTACGAATACACTGTCACATGACTAAGTACAACTCAGCCATGTGGGTTTCCTCACGATGTTTTCCCTCACCGTTAGCAACCATGATAAATTAACCACACATATGACTTTAGAAAAGACAAATTGGTGTAGGCCCGTCCCAGGATTGGAACTCACGCCCTTCTGTTTTTCGGGCGGGTGTTCTACCCACTGGACTATCATGTCGCTTATTTTTTAATACTAATAACAATTATAACCTAATAATTTTGCCATACAGACCAGCACTACCAACACGCATACGAGCAACAGAGACAGCAATACGAGCTGCAACAACAACACAACTTGCAACGCGCGCCGGAACAGAATTGGAGAGAGCAGAACCAGGTAATATTACAATATATACATATACATATTCTCACGCCGTTAGTTCCCATTGGGGTAGGCAGAGACTATCGATCGCCACTTTGTAAGATCGTGGTAAACCTCTCTAGCTTCATTCACATCCGCCAATCTTTTCATACATGCTTTCCATCCCTTGTGAACAAACTTCCCAGATATACGAACTCTTTCACTTGTTCCACTTTCTTACCATTGATCTCAATCACGCATTCAGTCATATTCTCCTTTCTCTCAAAATCTCAACCTTTTGTTTTGGTTTTATCTACATTCACTCTCATTCCTTTTCTTTCAAACGACGCACATGCAATATTCATCATCTCTTGCAACTCTATTGACATGCTATCCTACCCTGGTGTACGTAAGAGGCGACTAACGGTATTGGGGCTTTTTAAGGGATTTTTGGGCGATGCGGTTGGAGACCCATCACCAACAACCTTTATTCTACCATCTTTTCCCCACTCAACTTCCAAAAGTGGCTAAGAAATTTCTAATTTCTCAGCTCTGGCTACCCGTTTAGGGATATATAGCCGTGAGTATATGTATGTATGTATATGTTATAATGGTCTTTGGGAGGAACTCAGGACCAGTAGAGGACGTCTATTTGCAGATGATAATTTTATTTCAGTAAGCTGAGTTGTTAAGCTACATAAGTGTAAGTCAGTCATTTATCAAAGGGTAATAATTAATACATAATTAAAATATTGAGACAGCGAAGCCTTTTACACCAGATATCTACCAGTAGAAATTCTGAGAAAATAATATTTACTCCTCGTAATACCCGAGCAAACTGGAGCCTTTTTCCAGCCATTCATATAAAATACTGTTATATTTCCCAGCAATACGAAAGTGGACCAAGACCTGCCCCGGCTAACCAACAGTACTCCAACTGGAGACCACAGGAGCAGGAAGATGACGGCCAGGTAAGGAGCTTACCACCTACCTATACTCACACACATACATATCATATACACACGCCAATAGTTCCCATTGGGGTAGGCAGATACTGTCGATCGCCACTTCGTACGATCCTGATAAACCTCTCTAGCTTCTGATACATATCTTTACAACTATAAATCTTTAAAAGGGGTAGGGGTAGGGGTCAGAATAAGAAATACTTCAGCCACTTTTAATATTATGGTTGTAAGGTTGCAATATTATGGTTCTTGATGATGATAGTGTCGGCTCTGAATAGTACTACTCCATTTCTTCCGGTGGGTGTACGTAAGAGACGAAGGGAATTGGGGCTCTATAAGGGCTTTTTGGGCGAAGCGGTTGGAGACCCATCATCAAGAACCTTAATATTACAACTTTATCTCAACTCAACCTCCAAAACTCAACCTCCTTTTTTGTTCATAGTCTAATCTTAAGTTAATGTATATAAGCTTAGTTAGTTTAAGTTAATTCTAATTATAAAAAAAAGCAAATAAAAAAAAAAAAAAATGTATAACTATATGCGATCTGTAATGTTCTCTCTTTTTTTGTCGTGCATATATTACAAGTGAATGTTGTGTGCAGTTGTAACTGGAACTTAGACTAGGAATGTTCATGTTGTAATTAGATTTAATATATGTTTTTAGTTTAAGTTCTGTAATTGTACCTAAATAAATAAATAAATAAATAAAAGTGGCTGAAGAATTTTTTATTCTGAAGCTCTGGCTGACTCTTTTAAAGATTTAAGCTTCTCAGTAAATAATTGACGTATAAATGTTGTTTTTTTCAGTACCGTGAAAACGACTTAGACGTCAACAGTAGAGGGCCTCACACTTTCGGCGAAGGATACTCTTTCGCGTTCCAGGGTTAATGGTCTCTTATAAAAAGTTATTGTAATTATTAATGTACAAGTTTAAAAAAAACGCTGTATAATATGAAGAATCTAACTAAAACAAAACTTTGTATGCTATAACTAAATTTAGTTTTGTTTTGTCAATTTTTTTTTTGGTAAAAACTTTTTCTCGTCAACCTGTTTCGAGAAAAACTCTTTTTTGTTTCGTTTTGGTCTTGTTATTAATAATTATGATAACAATCGAAAATTTCGATATTTAATAGTTAAATAAATTTAAGAATTGTATATAATAAATTTGGATTTAATTCGTAAATAATGGCTTTTATTACTAATCCTATCGTCCTGTATACCTGTTTAGTATACCTGTATTCCTTAAAGCCCATATATGTCTCTACTGAGGGATTTGATTTTTATGATTTTGTAATTATCCATCTCGCAATAGGCTATTTGACTAAGTTTTGAAAACTGTCTTACGGTGTTAATTTGTTTATAAGGAGCCCTTAAAAAAATATTTTTCTGTCTTCATTTTAGCTATTTCATTAAAAAATCGAAAAAGAAAATGCAATATTCAAATGTGCCGCGAAAACGCGACTTTAAGTTATATAGCGGCTGTAACACAAATGACGTCACTTCCGCATTAAACACCAATGAGCGAAGCGATACACAGTCTGTTTATGTGCGATCTACGTCATTATAGAAATAGCCAATCACGGTCGTTTTTAGTCACCTGACAGTTGCATCGAAAATACTTATTTTAGAAGACGGATTATAATGAAATAATGCAATATTTTTATCTCGCATTATTATATATTGCTCCAAAAAAGAAATGTTAAGACTAGTGAAATAAAATGGAATGTATATTTTTATTACAGTCAAATACCCTAATTTACTGTCATCCATCCATGAGAGGCTGAAGAAATAAAATGTCACTTTTAGTTCATATACCCACATTTTATTAACACAACAATAAACAGTAACACATCATAATAGTATTTGTTCAAATCAACTTAGTGTATTAGTCAGTAACTTATAATAATAATGAATATATTTTTATTTTACCTTAATTATTTTATCACTTATAAAGACAGGACTAGAATAATTGCGATACGAGAAAAAATGAGAAATAATTTACCAGTTATGTGACTTTTTACCAACAGATCTTTATAAAAGTAAGTGTAAAAAGTAAGAAAAGTCAAGTACTTATTCTTATTTTTTTTTGTAGATAGCAAAATAACTTAACTTATACGTTTTCTTTGAGAAAAGGGGATGAGATAATCTTACGAAAAAAGTTATACAAAGAATAATAAAACTTATACAAGTTTGTAAATATAATTATAAACGATTTTTTACTTTTAAGTATATATTCTACGACACTCACAAATACGTTTACACACACCTGCTTTTAGATTTAAAATTTGATAAACGTTACTAACCGTTCACAATACGCATATTTCAAAAACTATTTGTATATTTATTTCTATGGATTATATATTAAATTTGAAAGCATCAAAATATCACTAATTCTATCACAACATCCTTGTAAAGACGATTATAGTTTTGATGATTAAATATAGGAAGCAAATATATTTAAAATACTTTTTAGTAGATATAAAGGTATTTACAAGATTTCATTTTATTACTATCATACACTTTCGTGGCTTTTTGCCCGCTTAATATTAAAAGTATTACTGTCTAAATTTTACCCAAATTATTATATTTTTAGATAGTTTAACTACAAATTTGTAATACAAAAGAACTAAATTTACATATATATAAATTAATTATAACTAAAATAAATACATATTAATGTAATTCTAATAAAACTTTTAAAAGGACCCAAACCCAGCTATAAATGATACAAATATTTTAGATTATAGATTAGAATTATATATTAATATAAGAAAAATATATATCAGTTTAATTAGACATGCAAGACTACTAGTATAAACTATGATTATGATAACGAGTACTATATTTGGAAGATTATGTGATTAAATATTTTGATATAATATAGTCGCCAATTGTATTTAGTTAATATTAAAATGGATTGTGTTTGTTGATAAATAATTAAAAATGCAATCCTGTACAATTATTTAAGCAGCCATACTCAAATAATTGAGGTATTCGATACGTACAGCTTAAAAACATAAATGACTTAATAGAAGAAGTACTTTAAAGATTACCGAATGTTAATATAAATATTTCAAGAATGATTTATTAAAAAAAATGTTTTTGGTTTCAATTAAACGAACACAAGAAAAAAACAAAATGGCGCCCATAACATTTTTAAGAATTGTTATTATATCAAAAGTTCGTCCGGAAATAGCTAACGTATCATATTTTTTAATTATTTATCCAACTCGAATACATGTCGTTTACATCATCAAATAGCTTGTTTAAAATTTGAAGTTTTTTATTTTATTTACGAATGCTTGAAATTTGTTAGACTAATTTTAATAACTACACAGTCTACACTTGACACATTAAAATTGGAAATGTAATTAATATATTAGTGTTTTATAGTAAAAGCTAACAACTATTTAAACATTTACATACGTAACACAGTATTAACTATATAAAAATCATTACATATTACTAAGCCATGCGTATAAATTTAAGGAATTCCTAAACTCATTTAAACAAAATCTATTTATTCTTGCTCTTTATTCAGTAAAATCATGTGAAAGATAATTGTTAAGCAAACTACTTGTACAAATTACAATTTTATATAGTAAATATTATATATGTTAATTGAGAAAATGTCTCCCAAATATAAATAGGTCTACTGATTTTTTGGTCCGTATACACCCGTTCAAAAATTACAAATAATTATCTAAGTGCATGGAATAACATGTGACTTAAACGATCAAAATGTATATATTATTGTCCAAAATAATAAATTTATATACCGTATATAAGTTCGTTATTAAACTTATAAATATGAAATATTCTAGAGATTTAAAGACCAGATTTTTTTTGGTGGCCGATGCGTCTTTGCTGGTATTTAAAAGTTATTATCGTTTTCATATTGTCAATATTCATTTTGGGATTTTATATTCGATGGAAACCCTAATTGATTTCTTTTAACTATTCTTTTTATTCTAAAAAATACACAAGAATTTAAACCTACAACACAAATACATAAAAAACGCGTAAATTTTCTTAAGAGGACCACAAAAGCATGGATATTATTGTCTTAATATTCCAAAGTTTATTATTGTTTTGAGTATATCGATTGAAATATAAATTCCAAAAATATTGTCAAAGTCACTTTCGCAAAATTAAATTTATGTTATCATTTATACATAACGTACAGCCGATTAGTCTTCAAGCTATTGAAAAAGAAGTTTTACTGAACTCTAAACTTTTACGTTAATTAACTTTATCGAAATAATTTAAATTAATATAAACTAAAATGTAGTTTATTAATGTTATGAATAAATAAAAAAATGCCATTTTCTCTTATTTTCTTCTATTTCGATTTTAAAGTACTTATAACTTCACAAAAGCACATCAACACAGTAAATTTTAAAAGTGGAAAAAAAATGGTTAATAAAAATCTTTTTTAAAATTGTTAGAAGTGGATAAAAAATAGTTTTTTAAATAAATAAATATGTAGATACATAATGTAGATATAGTATTCAATAAGGATAAGTAAGTAGATATGTTTATAGAGATAACAGTTTTACACAATAGTTTTCACCCTGGGTTTTGGCATATATTTTTGGTAAACATTTCGATTATCTAATTTTTGTTAATAACTATTGAATATATGATAATTAAAATATAGATATAAGTGTTATTATTATTGGACAGTAAATATTATTTGCAACTACTCGATATAGATGGTATATGGAAAGTATCTTGGGCAATCATATCCTAGAAAATTCTTTGGTTTGGTCAGTATAATACTAAAAACGTTAATGCTAAATATGTCATAATCAATATCCTATATTTATTATTACCTGTGATAAAGATTAAGTTCCTAGGAAAATCTCTAAAAGAAATTATTTTATAGAAGAAAAGGGATTTTTTATCGATGTTTTTATATATGAAACATTTGTCTTATTTTGAAGTATTATTAGTTACTCCTAAGACGCCTATATATCAGTTATATATCGAAGTATATTTATCCAAGTGAACCCCACGATAATATTTGGCATAAAGTTATACCACTCCCAAGCCTAAGGGATAAAATAAAACTAAAACTATTTTCAAAATGGCTGCCGTTTTTCTTATTCTTCTTCGTCGTTTTGATAAGTCACATAGCGGACAGATGATTTCTCCGTTATAAGATTCTGGAATTAAAAATAAAACTATTCAAAAAGTGTAAAAAATATTTTTCAATTTTATTATTTTGGAAAAATCCTAAAAGCAAAATAAATATTACAATAATCTTTTAATATAGTTTTACCGATTTTAGGAAATTTAACGTGTATAAATACATATATTCACGACTTTTAAATTCCCAGAAGGGGTAGCCAGAGCATTGGAACAAAAAAATCTTCATCCACTTTATAGGATTAGGAATATGAGTGGGGAAAACTTTTTTTGGTGATGGCTATCCAAGTGCATCGCCCAAAAATCACTTAAGAAGCCCCAATACCATTTGGCACCTGTTACGATCACCCATTGAAACAAATGGGGTAGTGCTATTCTAAGCCGACACTACACAGCAAATATTAATTAATATTTGAGAAATACCTACTAAAGTAAAAAAATATATACAAATTAATCTTTCAATTCTATAATTTTACTGATTTCAACGATTTATACTTTCTTTGAAACAGTTCAATGCTACATTGCACTGTCGGATGCGTGATGTATTGCTGATAATTTTGGCTAACATTCGCCAAAGTGGGTGATATTACCTACATGACATGGCAAATGTAAGGCAGCAAGTGAACCTGTAGTGTGATAAGTTAAGGCCTACAAGGTTTTCAAACTCTATAATCTCCGAAATTTAAATCTTTTGGTTCATGAAAACCTCATGTGGGGATTATTATTCCCGCCTGTGTCGAAAATTTTCTTTCCTTTACTTATTCTTTATTTATTTCTATAATCTCCGTTTTGATGATATATTTTCACCTGCTACCGTACTCTCAATTCCACGTCATGTAATACCATGTAATACCAGCCGTGATAGCCCAGTGGGTAGAACACTCGGTTATCGTGCAAACGACTAGTGTTCAAATCCTGGGTCGGGCCTACACCAATTTGTCTTTTCTAAAGACATATGTGTGGTTAATTTATCACGGTTGTTAACGGTGAGGGAAAACATCGTGAGGAAACCCACATGGCTGAGTTGTACTTAGTCATGTGACAGTGTATTCGTACAAAACGGCGATAGGCCTGCCCCCTATCACGTGAGTACACTGTCCATGCAAAACGTGGGTACTCTGAACACCAGGTGACAAAGTCACGTGATGTTCAGAAGTATTAGTACCTCTGCGAACCCCTTCGGGGATATTCGGCGTGAACGTTTATGTTATGTTATGTTTATGTTATGTAATACCATAAGTAACATGACCGATGGGCTTCTATTTCCAGCCTAACTATCACTCAAAACCCATGGAAAGAATATTCTATAACTTAATACATTCATGACTTAGAATAACATTTACCCAATTCGTCCCTTAGGGATTAGTAACTATTTATGTACTTTTTGAACAATGTAGCTGGAGAATTTTTCGTGTAGTGTCGACTTGGAATATCGATCGTAAGATGTGGCTAAGGGTATAGGGGCTTATTAAGTGATTTTTGGGCGATGTGGTTGGAGACCCGTCATCAAAAACATTTACTATTACCATCTTTTCCCCAATCAACTTCCAAAAGTGGCTGAGCATTTTTTCATTCTGAAGCTCTGGCTACCCCGTTAAGGGATTTATAGCCGTGAGTATATGTATGTATGTATGGCTGGAGAACAATTACCCACCATCCATTAATCTTTTATATTATCATGGGGTGGAGCCCACTGAATTTCCAAAAGTGGCTGATAAGTTTTCAATACTAAAACTCTGGCACATTTTGGGGTATATAGCCTTGAGTATAGCAATGAATGTACATAATAGAACGAGAATAAAAACCATGTGGCGAAATACATACATATACTCCCGGCTTTAAATCCAGAAAAGTAATTTTAATGATGGGCTGGACATTGGCCAGCGTGGTGGACTATGGCCAAATCGCCTTATATAGGTTAGGCTCGAGCCCCTTGGACATATATGGGCTGTGAGGATAAGCATACCTTCTTCTCATCCCTGCTGGGCGGCGATCGCAGCATGAGCAGGCACGGCGCGTACGAGAAGTTGAGGATGGCGATCAGCACCAACATCCACTCGAAGCCGATGCTGTTGACTAAGGTGCCAGAGAATGCGGGGCCTGGGTAGTGTTTGAAGAAATGGTGTTAATTTAACATATTTTTATATAACAATATACCGTGATAGGTCAGTAAGAAATCTTTTACATGCAGAAAACACGAGTTCTAATCCCGAGTCCAGACTGCAATAATACATACATACATACATATTCTCACGCCGTTAGTTCCCATTGGGGTAGGCAGAGACTATCGATCGCCACTTTGTACGATCCTGGCAAACCTCTCTAGCTTCATTCACATCCATCAATCTTTTCATACATGCTCTTTTATTCTTCATACTTCGGACACCAGCCTTTTTGAGCACATTTTCTATTTGATCCAAATGTGTCCTCCGAGCTTGTCCTCTACTAACATTACCTTCCACATTGGCTCTATAGATCTCTTTTACCAATTTACTGTCATCCATCCTCTCTATATGCACAAACCATCTCAACATTCCTTTTTCTGCAATAATGTACTTTATCATTAGATCTGCCAAATGTGTAGTTAATAAATCAAGGTAGATAAATATTGTTCGTGCTTAGAAATGCCATACGTGTCTAATAAATTCGCATAATGAATATTCTTTGTGTCTAAAAACCTAAGTTCTACCATCATTAAAGACACAATTCATGTCTATAGCGAACAATGCCTAAAAAGTAATTCTGTACCCAGCATATATTTCTCATAAATATATCGCATGTTCACTCTCTATGATATATATCTTTGTGCCTTACAGAAGGCAGTATCTCCAATGGCATACACCGACCCGTAGACCGCGGCATGTCTGATGTCCACCAAGAACCCGAATTCTGGCATCATGGAGGAGTCCACCATACCAATAGCGAACACTGCCTCGGGAATCATTCACTAACAGTATCTATTTCTTAAAACAGTCCGCATGTTCTTTTTCTTCATCCTATATTCGATCGTGCCTAAAATGCTACATAAACCCACCACCCTGAACATGTTATGTGCCTAAAAACCTTCGAACTAATATCATGTAGGAGATAACCATGACTTTAGCGAACATTACCGCACAAATCATTGTCTTCCTTCTCGAAAATGCCACATGTTTAGCTCCATCTCTCTCTGTGCCTAAAAACGCCGCTATTTTCTGTCTTTCTTACAATTCAACTTACCAACAGCATATCCAAGACAGAAGGCAGTATCTCCAATGGCATATACGGATCCGTAGACCGCGGCATGTCTGATGTCCACCAAGAATCCGAGTTCTGGCATCATGGACGAGTCCACCATACCGATAGCGAACCCGAGACCCGCGTTCGGGATGATCAGGTGCTCCAATTTACGGGCCATTGGGATCTGAGGGAAGAAATATATTCTTGGTTTGATTAGATGGAGGATGAAAGGAGAATATAAAGAAGTATCAAAATACCAAGAAAGGGTTGCAAGAGTTCAAGAGTTAAATATTCCTTAGCCAGTTTTGGAAGTTGAGTGGAAAAAGATTTTATAAAAATATAGAAATAAATAAATTTTGAGTGGGGAAAAGATAGTAAAAATAAAGGTTGTTGGTGATGGGTCTCCAACCGCATCGCCCAAAAATCCCTTAATAGCCCCATACCGTTAGTCGTCTCTTACGTACACCCACCGGAAGAAATGGGGTAGTGCTATTCTAAACCGACACTACACGGTAACACTTTATTTTTACTATCTTTTCCCCACTCAAATTTTCAAAAGTGGCTGAGGAATTTCTAATTCTTTAGCTCTGGCTACCCCTTCCAGGGATTTATAGCCGTGAGTATATGTATGTATGTATATATAAATAAATAATATCTTAATACCCCCAAGTCGCTTGCTACGAACTCACACCGGAAGAACTGGGTTAGCACTATTATACCCAAAACATGTCATCAGGTGAGGTAACAGAAATACAGAGAGTAGTCATGTTTCAATAGTCAATTTAAAACTGAATTTTTATGATCCCTCGTCATAACCACCGCATCAAATAACTCTAAAGAACTTCATAATCATTAGGTTAATTGAAACTTAACTGGAATCAGAATACTCACCAAGATTAAGCATATACCAATGATGATCAGACCGGAGAGAGCTGCCAACCATCTTCCCATCTTATGACCAAGAGGACCGAACAGATTGGTACCTGTAACATAAGTTAGGTAAAGAGACAAATCGTATTTTTTCTACTATTTTCAACTCATACATAAAACATAAACATAAACGTTCACGCTTTATCCCCGAACGCAGAGGTATCAATACCTGAACTCACATGGCAGCGCCATCTTGTGTCCGGAGAAGGTACCCACGTTTTGCTTGGACAGTGTACTCACGTCATAGGGGGCAGGCCTATCGCCGTTTTGTACGAATACACTGTCACATGACTAAGTACAACTCAGCCATGTGGGTTTCCTCATGAATGTGAGAACTTTGTTATGCTCAATTGGCCTAAATGCTACAACCATTACTTGTTTGACAGCATACCAAAATACTTTTATTATGCCTTAAGCTTGCACGCTTGCCCCAGGGCGGATCTCAGCTCCCGCACACATAAATAAAACCTCAAATAAACATTAATCAATATCAATAATCAATAAATCAATATTTTTTTATTAAGCCGTAATTAAATTTGCCGTGTAGTGCTGGCTTAGAATGTCGCTACCCCTTTCTACCCACGGGTGTCGTAAGAGGCGACTAAGGGTATTGGGGCTTTTTATTCGATTTTTGGGCGATGCGGTTGGAGACCCATCACCAAAAACCTTTATTTTGACCATCTTTTCCCAACTCAACTTCCGAAAGTGGCTGAGGAATTTATAATTCCTTAGCTCTGGTTACCCCTTCTAGGGAAATATAGCCGTGAGTATATGTATGTATGTATGTTTTATTAAGCTTAAAGTTAACAATGGTACATCGGACTCCCCTTTTAAATTGCAACACCCCTACCTCTTCGAGGACATCTCATACGTGGTAAACGATGAGATGAACAGTACAAACACATAATTAGAATGTTTTGTTCATGAAAACCTCACGTGGGGATTATTACTAAAAAATAAACGAAAGAATATTTTATTTTGAGACTAGCCCAATTGGCAGAGCGACGGTGGCTTATACCCGGAGTTCGTGGGTTCGATCCCCGCTGGTGGCGAAATTTTCCTTTATTTATAAGTACAAACACTTGCTTAGCAATTACAATATGTTATTTAATTTAATTGTTTATAATGTAAGGTTATGTGATCGTGTGAGGAATGATGTGATTCGTGAAAGGTGTGATGTAAAAGATGATATTGTAATGAAGATATTGTAGTAAATAAAGATAGAAAAAGGAATGTCGAGATGGTTTGGGCACATCGAGAGGATGGATGATAGGAAAATGGTAAAAGGTATCTATAGAGCTAATGTGGAAGGTAATGTTAGAAGATACGGCCACGAAAGACACACTTGGACCAAATTGAAAGTGTGCTCAAAAAGGCATGCGACCGAAGTATGAAGAATAAAAGAGCATGTATGAAAAGATTGATGGATGTAAACGAAGCAAGAGAGGTTTGCCAGGATTTTACGAAGTCGCGATCGATAGCCTCTGCCTACCCCAATGGGAATTAACGGCGTGAGTATGTGTATGTATGTAATATGTTAATAAATAGGTACAAACCAATCAAATAACAAATACTGGCAGGCAAGAAGGCCATGCCCTGCTGCCAGCGAGACGCCTGCATCGTGTCCACCATCCAGATGGGCAGGCTCGGCTCCAGCATGGCGATGCCCACGTTGGCGAATGTTATGGCACCTGGAAGTGTTATTTGGTATAAATATGGTAGAGTTTCCAATGAGGAAACATTATCTCGATATTGTCACTCTACGATGATAATGCCGTGTAGTGTCGGCTTAGAATAACACTACCCCATTTCTACCCGTGGGTGATCGTAAGTGGCGACTAAGAGTATAGGGGCTTCTTAAGTGATTTTTGGGCGATGTGGTTGGAGACCCGTCCTCAATTTCTCATTTCAAAGCTCTGGCTACCCCATTTAGGGAATTATAGCCGTGAGTATATGTATGTATGTTTTAATAGTTTAACACATAACAATTACACCTATACAATCTCTACTAATGTCACAAAAAGATAAAATTTGTTACTTTAATTGTTTGTTTGTATGATCAAATTTTTGGAATAAATGAACATTTTTTTTCGCAATTAGTAAGATGCATTATTAAGGAGTACTCTAGGCTATATATCATCACGCTCAATGTCAAAAGGGGTGAGCAGTAGTTAATTAAGCTTTATATATTTGAAAGATTATGCTACCCATGCAAAGATGGGGTGGTCCCATAGTAATTTTAGTTATTATACACTAGTGAAGCACTCCAGCGTTGCACGCATTTTGTTAAGTATTTTTCACAGCTGAACTCCTATCATGCTTTGCGTGACGACATGCCTGCTTATGTTCCTCTAAAATTTTATGCTTATCGTTGGTGGAATAAATATAGTCAAGGAGCCAATTGAAAACAAACTTACAAAACAAACCTTTCCTCTTTATAAAATTTGACAAAGTACCATATATCCGTTTCTTGGTACAAAGGTGCCTTCGCACTTCTTTTCAACCAATTTGGTTCAACGGTTTGTTGAGTTATAAAAAGTAAAACAAAGACAACTTTCTTTCAGATATATAGAATTATAGTTCTGAAGTTAATTTGGTACCTGCAGCGACAATGATGTATGGATCCATGATCAGTTCCTTAAGCGAAGGTGGCTCTGTCTCCTGCCTCACCACCCCGGGTTGCAAGATCATCAGCTGTAGAACTGGAACAAAGGTATGTATTAGAATGTTTTTGTTCATGAAAACCTCAGGTGGGGATTATTTCTCATAAATGAAGGATAAATAAATGAAGGAAAAATTTCGATACCAGCGGGGATCGAACCCATGACCTCCGGGTATAGGCCCCCGTCGCTCTGCCAATTGAGCTATAGTATCAAGTGGCTTCTAGTGCCTAGTGGGGTAAACAAATTTCTTTCCTTTATTTATTAGAAAGTAATATATCTTTATTGCACTCTACTAGTTCCGTTGCCTGTTGTTATGAATAAACAATTCATCAAACCGCATTATTACTTAAAAAAACCTCTTAGTTGCCTGGATACAATCTTATTTTCTAATTCTGTGATTTTCTTAAATCTTTGATAAGTAAATAAGTGACTAATCTATGGTTCTTTTATAATATTAAGATGTTTTTCAACACAGCGTATATTATTTTTGTTAAATTCCAAAAGTATAGTGAAGTACTTACTCCCATCACAAAGCGCCAAAGCCGACAGAAGCAGGAAGGGAGCGGTCTTCCCGACGAACTCGTACATGAACCCGCCGAACGGAGGACCTATCAGCACCCCCAGAGCAAGACCCCCCAGTGCTATGCCCATAGCATTGCCGCGTTCCTAGAATAAATATATATTAGCTACTTGTTTAGGAACAATCAGCACCCCCAGAGCAAGACCACCCAGTGCTATGCCCATAGCATTACCGCGTTCCTAGAATAAATATATATTAGCTACTTGTTTAGGAACAATTAGCACCCCCAGAGCAAGACCACCCAGTGCAATGCCTATAGCATTGCCGCGTTCCTAGTAAATATATATTAGCTACTTGTTAGGGTTCCGTACGTCTGAATACAAAAACGGAACCATTATAGGATCACTAATAAATAAAGAATAAATAAAGGAAAGATTTTTTTTTATTTATTCTTTATTTATTAGTAATAATCCCCACATGAGGTTTTCATGAACAAAAAGATTTGAATCATTATAGGATCACTCGTGTGTCTGTCCGTCCGTCGCTTACAGTCAATTATCTCCGAATCTATTAGACCGATTAAGTTGAAATTTGGTACACATATCAATTCCTGTGACCCAAACACAGAGGTGTGACGTGAGCAGATGAAATCTGTATATGGGGGGTCATTTTTGGAGGGGAAGGGAAAAATTAAAAAAAATATATCTGAAAACTGCATCGTGTGGCTATCGTATATCAAATGAAAGGTCTTGTTGAGAAGATCTTAAATGTATTTTTTGTAATTTTAAAATAAATAGTTTCCAAGTTATTCAAGAAAAATAGACGAAAATTGACCATTCCCCCCCCTTATCTCCGAAACTACTGAACCTAAAATTTTGAAAAAAATACAGATATTAGTTTTCTCCTTATAGTTTATATATCTTCCTCTCTCTCACTTACCTTATCGTCAGGATATCTTTCAGCCAGCATGCCCATTCCCGACACTGAAGAGCAGGACGACCCGATTCCTTGCAGAGCTCTCGCTATCAGGAGAACGCTGTATGAGCGACCGAATGCAAAAACTGGAAAAAATGTACTTTGTAAACTTTTTACTTACATCGAATGATAAATATTTAAAAACGCTATTTATAATCGTTACTTTATTTGTGTATATATGGTTTAGCGAAAAGAATGTAGGTACTCACTAATAGTGGATAAAAACATTAAAATGAATCCAGTAAACATGGGTACACTGTAGCCGATCCTGGAAAAATACAATACTACTTTACAAACAGTTAATTTTATATGAATTCGTCTAATAATATATAATATAGCTAATACCATTTAATAAAAATGATTTAAGAAAATCATTTCAATGTTTCGTTGTTTGTTTGCAACAAATTGGTGTGTATCATATGTGAAAACATTAAGGATAAAAATAGCTGTGTAGTGTCGGCTTAGAATAGCACTACCCCATGTCGTCCGGTGGGTGAACGTAAGAGGCGACTAACGGTACGGGGCTATTAAGGGATTTTTGGGCGACGCGGTTGGAGACCCATCACCAACAACCTTTATTTTTACTATCTTTTCCCCACTCAAACTCCCAAGGGCGGCTTAGGGATTTCTAATTCCTTAGCTCTGGCTACCCCTTCTAGGGATTTATAGCTGTGAGTATATGTATGTATGTATGTTTCCTTGAATATATAACTAAATACCACTGCAAACCGCCCTACAAAGTAACTTCACACACCTATGTGTAAGCGGCCCGACCAGCGGGTTGGTAAGCAGCTGAACGATGGCCTTGCTGGCGAACAGCACCCCGACTTCCACCGTCTCATGCACCAGCTCCTGATGGCGTTCTTCTCGCTGGGCTGTCAGGTTCACCGTGCTTACTGGAATTATATAGAATAAAATAGAATGGAAGATACTTTAATGCATATCACAAAAGAAATACATACATATACTCACGGCTATAATTTCCTAGAAGGGGTAGCCAGAGCCAAGGAATAATAAATTCCTTAGCCACTTTTGGAAGTTGCGTGGGGAGGTGATGATGAAATAAAGGTTGTTAGTGATGGGTCTCCAACCGCATCACCCAAAAATCGCTTAAAAGCCCCAATACCGTTAGTCGCCTCTTACTTACACCCACTGGAAGAAATGGGGTAGTGCTATTCTAAGCCGACACTACACAGCAAATCATGTTGTCACATATGCATGTTTAAAATCTGAATATACTGAGGGTTAAAATCCAAAAAAGGGATACCCAGAGTAATAGTGTTGCGAATTGCTAATACACTTTGGAACATATACATATACTCACGGTTATATTTCCCTGGAAGGGGTAGCCAGAGCTAAGGAATTATAAATTCCTCAGCCACTTTTGGAAGTTGAGTGGGGAAGAGATGGTAAAAATAAAGGTTTTTGGCGATGGGTCTCCAACCGCATCGCCCAAAAATCCAATAAAAAGCCCCAATACCCTTAGTCGCCTCTTACGACACCCGTGGGTAGAAAGGGGTAGCGACATTCTAAGCCGGCACTACACGGCTTATTGGAAATTAAATTGAAATTCCATACATATTAACATAGGTCATATGTCAGTCTCAGTACTCACGGATAGATTCCCCAAACAAGGGTAGCCGTAGATTTAGATTGGAAATTCGTCAGCCACTTTTGGTTGTATTATATACACAATGTTTTAAATGTCTTCCCCATATTATTGGAGATCTGGCAAAGAGGCTGAGGATTTTTTTATTCCAAAACTCTGGCTACCCCGTTAAGGGATTTATAGCCGTGAGTATATGTATGTATGTATGTATGTTGTCCCCTAACAACTGCCTATATGGCTGAGGAGTTACTAGCTCTAAAGCTCTGGCTACCCCTTTTTGGGATTTATTGAGTCTGTATATGTATGTCGTGAGTATATGTATGTACGTATGTACCCTTGATAACTTAAGCGTACATATTACTTAAGACACAATGTTGTAGGCCCGATCGAAAAGTTTTTACTCACGTCTTCTGAAAATAGGTGTTTCTCCCACTAAGCTATCAAGGAGTCACGCCATTAGTTCCTATTTGCTGTGTAGTGTCGGCTTAGAATAGCACTACCCCATTTCTTCCGGTAGGTGTACGTAAAAGGCGACTAACGGTATTGGGGCTTTTTAAGGGATTTTTGGGCGATGCGGTTGAAGACCCACCACCAACAACCTTTATTTTACCATCTTTTCCCCACGCAACTTCCAAAAGTGGCTGAGGAATTTCTTATTCCTTAGCTCTGGCTACCCCTTTTAGGGATTTATAGCCGTGAGTATATGTATGTATATGTAATTCCTATTGGGGTAGGCGGAGACTAGCGATCGCCACTTAGCATGATGCTGGCAAACCTCTTTAGCTTCATTTACATGCATCGTTCTTTTTATACATGCCCTTTTATTCTTAAGACCTGCCTGCCTGCCTGACCTCTGTGGTCGTGCGCTATTGACATTACTATTAACATTGGCTCATATTGGGCACATAGAGAGGATGGATGGCAGTAAATTGGTGAAAGAGATATATAGAGCCAATGTGGAAGGTAATGTTAGTAGAGGACGAGACGACCTCGGGGGACACATTTGGATCAAATAGAAAATGTGCTCAAAAAGGCAGGTGTCCGCAGTATGAAGAATAAAAGAGCATGTATGAAAAGATTGATGGATGTAAACGAAGCCAGAGAGGTTTGCCAGGATCGTACAAAGTGGCGATCGATAGTCTCTGCCTACCCCAATGGGAACTAACGGCGTGAGAATATGTATGTATGTATGTATTGGCTCATATTATATATTAAAGTTAGAGGTTGTCTGGAAGAGATCGCTTTAAGTGATAAGACCGCCAATTGTACTTCTATCCAATAATGTAATTTCTATATTACGATTTAATTTTGATGTGGAATAAAGAGTTTTCTATTCTATTAAGGTTGTTTTATCTGCACAATAAAGATCATACGTACCATCATTGATCTCAGTAACAGAGTCATTCTTCTCAAGACAAGGGCAGTACGGGGTGGGGGGCGGCGCGACAGTCGTGACGTCATCCAGCGACTTGGACAGGGGGGCGTCCGGGTGCCGGATGTCGTACAGGAACTCTGGGATTATTGGGACTGGAAAAAAAATGTTTTTTAAGGCTTTAAACGAAAGATTCGCATTCTTGAAGCAAAAAGATTTTTAAAGAAACTTAATTTTTGCATTGTAGATCGCATGTAGATTGCGGTAGAGGTCTCAAACTAACATACATACATATACTCACGGCCATAAACCCCAAAAAGGGGTAACTCAAACTTAAACTTAAAATATTTTATTGCCTTCATATGTACATAGGATCTTAAATAACACATGAAACCCTGCTAGTAGCCAGTAACCCTGGTAGCCAGAGCTTTAGAGCTAAAAACTCCTCAGTCATATTTGGAAGTTGATATGGGAGATGATGGTAGAAATAGAGCATCGTTGGTGATGGATCTCCAACCGCATCGCCATAAAACCACTTAAAACAGCCCCATACCCTTAATCGCCTCTTACGAGACCCGTGGGTAGAAAGGGATAGTGACATTCAAAGCCGGCACTACATGGCACTTATACTTCTGATCATCATTGTCGTATTTGTTATCTTGTGTTCTGAGTATCATCCTATGACAGTGCAACTACATGATAGGGATCAGGCATATAGGCCATGATGTTTTCCCCCACAAATATTTGAACTCACAAGATTTTCAGGTTTTAGATCAATAATTACATTTTTTTTTTTAAAAATGATAGGCGCTGTAAAAACTGTACTTTATTGATTTATTAAAATTAGTAATGTCAATTAACTTTGTGTGTTTAAATGGTGTAGTAGATTGTAGATTAGTAATTTGTCTTCCGCACATAGCTCCCTAATGGAACTTTTTTACGTGGGCCCTGGCCGTCTCACTCAATCCACCCTAACTCTGTCCAAAATCTTTCGAGTTGTCCTAAGTCTTTTAAAAAGGTTTTTGTACTACCTGTTCTTGTCCTATCTTTTGAGTACGGGCTGTTTAGAGCCTGGCACTTAAACATGACGTGATTAACTGTCTCCTCGGCTTCCATGCATGCTAGATGGTGTAATAGACGCAATAGACGATAAAGAGTTAAAAGCTTTAGCATGTTATGTTATTATTTGTGTCATGCAATTGGCATGTGTCACTACACCACGATTTAAGTTATAATCATTGTGTTTTCATAGAAAATAATGTAAAGCTAAATGGAAAATAGACACATTTATTTAATCGGTGATCATTTATAGATTTGCTGTGTAGTGTCGGCTTAGAATAGCACTACCCCATTTCTTCCGGTGGGTGTACGTAAGAGGCGACTAACGGTTTTGGGGCTTTTGAGGGATTTTTGGGCGATGCGGTTGGAGACCCATCACCAACAACCTTTATTTCACCATCTTTTCCCCACACAACTTCCAAAAGTGGCTAAGGAATTTCTGATTCTCTGGCTACCCCTTCTAGGGATTTATAGCCGTGAGTATATGTATGTATATGTATGCATTTATAGATTAATAAATAATACGAAACAGGTAAAAATGCCTTCTTGTAGATGTCAAATCCCAAGCTCTGGCTACTCCGCTTTGGAATCTATAGCCGTGATAATATTACTTATGTACTACATACATAAGTAGACAGTTAAGGAAGTTAATTTGGGAAAATATTATAAAACATAATATCGCTATAACCAATAATCAAGTGAATTGCCCAAAAACCCAAGTCGGGTTACCTAGTAAACTGAGTGTTTTTTTTTAATTCAAACGGACGTTAATAAAAGCTAGAATAAATAAACACTGATATAAGATAACTTATTTAACAACCCTTTAAGTTTAATAAGAAATAACATAGCCTTAAATGCAGTTAAGGTTCAAATATATGTATCTCTCTCTATATATATACATACATATACATACATATACTCACGGCTATAAATCCCTAGAAGGGGTAGCCAGAGCTAAGGAATGAGAAATTCCTCAGACACTTGGAAGTTGCGTGGGGAAAAAGATGTTAAAATAAAGGTTGTTGGTGATGGGTCTCCAACCGCATCGCCCAAAAATCCCTTAAAAGCCCCAATACCGTTAGTCGCCTCTTACGTACACCCACCGGAAGAAATTGGGTAGTGCTATTCTAAGCCGACACTACACAGCAATATATATATCCTCGCTATAGCTCTATACTTATGTATCAAAATTGTAGTCAAGTTCAAAAGAATTGATATCTTCAAAGGACCAACATTGCTAAAAACCCAGAGCTAATAAACAGATTGTATCTGGTATACGATTGCACTATCCAGTCAGTCCATTGTCTTGCCTGGACGAAAAGCGATAAAAGTGGTTGTTGATAATCAGTGGAATAAGCCCTGTGCCAACCCTTGTTTTTATAAAACCGAGGAAATTGCATTAACAATTAAACTACCGAATAAATTACGATTTTATGTGTACAAATAAAATACAAATTGCTGTGTAGTGTCGGCTTAGAATAGCACTACCCCATTTCTTCCGGTGGGTGTACGTAAGAGGCGACTAACGGTATTGGGGCTTTTAAGGGATTTTTGGGCGATGCGGTTGGAGACCCATCACCAACAACCTTTATTTTACCATCTTTTCCCCACTCAACTTCCAATGGCTGTGGAATTTCTAATTTCTCAGCTCTGGCTACCCCTTTTAGGGATTTAAAGCCGTGAGTATATGTATGTATGTAAATAAAATATCAGCGAAGAGAAGAGGCGGGTTTTATTTAGTTTGTTCATCTATCAACTCAAAAGTCAAACGATCACGCCGTATATACCCGAAGGGGTTGGCAGAAGAACTTATATTGATTCTGAACATCACGTGACATTGTCGCCTGACGCGTTTTGCTTGGAAAATGTACTCACGTGGTAGGGGGCAAGCCTATCTTCATTTTGTTCGAATATACTGTCATATGACTAAGTATATCTCAAATTATTGTTGTTACTCATTTACTTAAGATAAAACTGTGGTATGAACTACTATGGTTGAGTGGAAGCAGCTCTGATTTCCCGTTTTGGTCCTTTTCAGATTTAAACAGAAGCGGAAAAAGTATTTAATTACAGTTACTTATATACTATAATAAAACTAAGATACACACCAAAAATTACAAGCATATTATACAAAAAGAAAGTTTTAACACTCAGAACCGACGAATTAAGAATAGCACTATTTTTCTAAAAGTTGATATTGCTGTGTAGTGTCGGCTTAGAATAGCACTACCCCATTTCTTCCGGTGGGTGTATGTAAGAGGCGACTAACGGTGTTGGGCTTTTAAGGGATATTTGGGCGATGCGGTTGGAGACCCATCACCAACAACGTTTACTTTACCATCTTTTCCCCTCTCAACATTCCAAAAGTGCCTAGGGAATTAGAAATTCCTTAGATCTGGCTACCCCTTCTAGGGATTTATAGCCGTGAGTATATGTATGTATGTAGATAAGAAAATTCTCGAAGACATAACTATAGTTCATTTACAAGCAATTCTACAGCCACTAACAACCCAAATCCATATTCTCCTCAATCTTTTGTCTCCCAAGTCAGTATAATGAAGGTAATTACGTATGACCGTCGTCCGCTATTGTCCGCTATCTGACCACAGCCCGTATAGGAGTTTAATGAGGCGGTGAGAGATATGGAGGTTATTGTTTATTGCTTTGGGTGGCGCAGGGCCGGAACGGGTGGAAACTTTTTATGTATTAGATTTTTGTTAAAAGTGTTGACCGCTAGACGGCGCACTCACTCGCACACTAGCAGTGTCTTATAATCCTATATCGCGGTATCTAAATATTTCTCTAGCTAAGTATAAATCCAAATTATAAGTTGGTTCACAGTGGAGTGTATTGGCCAGTATATCTTTTCTGTCACCAAAATAGAATTTTCGATTTATGCATATGTTTTTATTGCCTGTGATAGTTTCTTACATACATGCGCGAAAGCTAGAAATCCCACAAAATGGGGTGGCCAGAACTTCGGAAAACCAGTGAATCGGATTTTTTCGGCAGTTTTTATAAGTTTAAATGATTCGTTGGACAGACAGATATGGAGGTTATTGTATATTGCTCTGGTACAGGGCCGGACTGAGGTTTCGGGACGCCCCGGGTGAATTTTTGATCCGGGACGGGATTTTTTTATGTATTGGTTTTTTTTGTTTCAGATAATGATTTTTATTGTTTTTTGTGTTTTTTTACATACTTATACTCACAGCTAGAAATCACAAAAGAGATGGCCTCTCTTCAGAATTGGAATTTCAACATCAGCTTTTGTAAGTTTAGAATGATGCGTTGGACAGAGATATGTAAGTTATTGTATATTGTTCCAGTAAAGAGGCCGGACTGAGGTTTCAGGATGCCTCGGGTGATTTTTTGATCCGCGTCAGTTTTTTTTGCATTAGATTTTTGTTGAAAGTGTAGCGACTTCTAGACCGCGGACTCACTCGCACACTAGCAGCATCTCATAATCCTACATCGCGGTATCTAATTATTTCTTCAGTTAAGCATAAATACAAATTACAAGTTGGTACACAGAGGGGTGTACTGGCCAGTATATCTTTGCTGTTACCACAAAATAATTTTCGGTTTATGAAAATGTTTTTATTGCCTATAATGTTTCTTACAAACATGTTACTTGCGGCTAGAAATCATATAAAAGGAGAGGCGAGATCTTCAGAATGTGACTTTTTGGAGGTTTAGATTGATGCGTTGGACAGAGATAAAAACTGGTTATGGTATATTGCTCGGGTCGGTCAGGTTCGAATTGAGGTTTTAGGCGTATTGTTAAATCATTGATCTTTTCGCTAAAAGATGTTTTACTTCAACAAAATGTATTTAGTTCGATAAAAATTTAGATAAAAATATTATACACAAGTTTCCTTTGTTTTAATGAGTCGTTTTGACAACCCTTGTTAGTTTATATTCCAATACGGCCCTGTTACTTTCGCTGTTACGCGTTCATACAAGAAGTTGCTATGCGATGAGGAAAAACATTGTGAGGGTGCAACCACATAAAAGGGTAGAGCATCAGAGCTAACGATGCCTTATTTTTTCAAAAAGTCGACTATATCTCTTTTTTTCACTACATATTATGACGCCTGATTTTTAAAACTGGTAGGTACGTTTGCATCTACTTTGTGCGAAACACTGTCACGTTATAAAATATATATATGTCGCCCCGTAATACGATCTAGCCCGCTTATAATATTATATATACTCACGGCTACAAACGCAGCGACAAGGGGTAACAACCTTAATAAATAAACCTCATAATTTTGGAACATACCGAGGTGTAGGTCTGACAGGCTATCTTTCTGTTAACATTGAATTTGGTACTTTTTCTATTCAGCTACCTAGCTTTAAAAATAGATTGCAACTATTTGTTTAATAACTTACTTCAAAATGCTTACTCTTGAGTTTATGATTATCCAGTCTTACTATAAACTTGCTTCTTACTGCTGCCCCTTTTGGGATACGTACAGTACCATCTTTACCATAAGGGCACACGGGGCCCGTGCCCAGGGCTTCCAATCTAAGGGGGGCCCCGAAAGGCCGACAATTCCTCTCACCCATTTATTCTCAACATTTTTGTCGGGCACATTAAGTTTTTTTATAAATCTGTAATCTTATCAGAAGGTATTCACAAGGCTGTATACTACGCCATTATATCGATAACTGCGCCTATTCCTACTGCACTAATCCATACTAATATTATAAAGCTGCAGAGTTTGTTTGTTTGTTTGAACGCTATGATCTCAGAAACTTCCGAATCAAACTGAAAATATATTTTTGTGTTGGATAGTCCATTAATTGAGAAAGGATTTAGGTTATATATCATCACGCTGCAACTAATAAGATAAAAAAAAACAGCGAAAAATGTTGTAAATTCATATTTTAAGGCTTCCATTGTGTGCGCTGCGTATACGGTTTAAGTTACCCAAAAAGTATGTATGAAAGAATTATTCCTCTTTAAATGATCTAAAAATATGTCCGGGACAGTAATATGTCTATCTTTTAAGATTGACTCACTATAAAAAAAATTATGGTAATCAAATTTGGTTGAAATTAATGCATTATTGTCAAATATTTGCCATAATGTTTTATCAACATGATATTAATCCAACATAATAAATATTAAAATTGCTACAAGAATATTCCTTTGCCTAATGGTAACCAATTGTAGTGGAGTGCGGTCATTTTCGCAGCTTAAGATAATAAAAAATGAATTGCGAATAACAATTTTACAAGAGCGATTGAGTAAATTGTGTATTATGTGCATAGAAAGTGATATCCTTCAAAAAATTTACTTTAAGGATATAATAGAGTATTTTGCTCGACAGAAATCCTGAAAGAAACTGTTACCGTAATGGTCACAAAAAAACAATATCATTTATGACATATTATATATAATACTATACTTGATTACCTATAATAATGGCCATACTCATACTTATTAGTAAAAACTGTTAGACCCCAGCCTAGTTTAAGACGGTCCTGGATACTTAGCTGTGACTTAAGGTGCAGAGAAACCGAAATCGTATTTGTACAAAATTGAGTTAAAAATATCTTATAACAAAATACCTAAGCTTATATTAAAAATATTCAGCATTAAAAAGATGCCTTCACAATACTCGATCTCAAATATTCCAGCGAGCTTTTAATATCTGCACGAATACTCGATAAGAATTCCATCGACATCGATAAATTCATTCCGCATTCCCAGCACTACGCTCAAATGAATCTGTCAGCTGCAAACCCACTACATCTAGCTGAGTGAATGAACCAAATCAGAAAGAAGATAATTTGATTTTCAATGCGAAATCATTCATTCATTATCTCTTGCGATTGAATATATATTTTTATAATTAAAGTGTTAGATGACGACGTGATAGCTCAATGGGTAGAACACCGGTTATCGTGCAAACGACTAGTGTTCAAATCCCGGGTCGGGCCTACACCAATTTGTCTTATGTAAAGACATATGTATGTGTGGTTAATTTATCATGGTTGTTAACGGTGAGGGAAAACATCATGAGGAAACCCACATGACTGAGTTGTACTTAGTCATGTGACAGTGTATTCGTACAAAACGGCGATAGGCCTGCCCCCTATCACGTGACTACACTGTCCATGCAAAACGTGGGTACTCTGAACACTAGGTGACAATGTCACGTGATGTTCAGAAGTATTAGTACCTCTGCCAACCCCTTCGGGGATATTCGGCGTGAACGTTTATGTTATGTTATAATTAAAGTATGCCGTTCGTATTATGTATCTTAGAATAGCACTTTTTGTTTGTACAGGGCTTTTTAAGTGTTAATTATTTGGGCGATATGTTTGAAAGTATTTGAAAGAATTTTTGAATTTTTATGCTTGAGATTTAATTGTGGATTAAGTGAGATATCTTACTTATTTAGAGACAAAGCATGTGTGTTTTTAAACTGTAATATTTGTCTATTACATCAATTTTGTGAGGCTTCTTTTACCAGTAAATAGCCCTATTTTCCTATCTGTATCGAGATACTAACAACTTACAGTGTCAAAATTAATTAAAGTATTGGAGTAATATATAGGTATAGGTATGTTGCTAAATTTTAAACAACAAATAATACATACATACATATACTCACGGCTATAAATCCCTAAAAGGGGTAGCCAGAGCTAAGGAATTAGAAATTCCTCAGCCACTTTTGAAAACTTGTGTGGGGCAAAGATGGTAAAATAAAGGTTGTTGGTGATAGGTCACCAACCGCATCCCTTAAAGCCCCAATACCGTTAGTCACCTCTTACGTACACCCACCGGAAATATTGGGGTAGTGCTATTCTAAGCCGACACTACACAGCAAAATAAGCAAATAATAGTTTAAGTATATTATTATGTTTATTTGTTTTATAATGTTACCAACACAGCTCCTATATATCCCAACGTACCAACGTAGCTAGCTAGGGGCTAGAACTAGAGCCTACCCCAGATATAATGATTATTATTATGGGCTGTCTGGAAGAGATCGCTCTTAGTGATAAGACCGCCAGTTGTACTTTGGCTTTTGTACCGATCTTTTTTTGTAATTGTTGTTTTTTTTGTAATGTGCAATAAAGAGTTTTATTATTATTATTAGGTTAGATTCCACCACGATGTCTAAAAGCGTTGACAGACAAATATACGGTGTAAACGATATCTCTAATTCTACCAAAGTAATATCTTTACGCACACACATATATTGTGCTGTGTAGTGTCGCCTTAGAATAGCACTACCCTATTTCTTCCGGTGGGTGTACGTAAGAGGCGACTAACGGTATTGGGGCTTTTAAGGGATGCGATTGGAGACTCATCACCAACAACCTTTATTTTACCATCTTTTCCCCACACAACTTTCCAAAAGTGGCTGAGGAATTTCTAATTCCTTAGCTCTGGCTACCCCTTTTAGGGATTTATAGCCGTGAGTATATGTATGTATGTTTTATTTGTTGTTTAAAATTTAGCAACATAACTATATATTACTCCAGTACTTTAATTAATTTTGACACTGTTAGTAGTGAGTATCTCTGTAGGGATTTTTGGGCGATGCGGTTGGAGACCCATCACCAACAACCTTTATTTTACCATCTTTTCACCACTAAACTTTCCAAAAGTGGCTGAGGAAATTCTAATTCCTTATTTTTGATTTATAACCGTGAGTATATGTATGTACGTACATAAATTCACGGCAATAAATTCCATAAAAGGATAGACAGAGCTTCAGAGCTAGAAACTCCGCAGCCACATTTGATAGTTGATAGGGGAAAAGATAGTAAAATAAATGTTTTTGGTGACGGGTCTCCAACCACATCGCCCAAAAATCACTTTAAAAGCCCCTATACCCTTAGTCGCCTCTTACGATCACCCACGGGTAGAAATGGGGTAGTGTTATTCTAAGCCGATTCGTATCTTTATATATCAAAATTAGAATCGTTTATGCCGTTCACGTATTGATGTTCAAGAAGATACAAGGTATATTTGATGTACCAGAACTTTATCTACAACGGGTCGTAAAATATCCAATCACGATGTCTACCTTTATTGATATTGGCTTCGTTGAGAACTAAACTTTCTGTGTATGAAATTCAAATTGAGGCCAAAAAAGCATGGATGAAGATGAGGTCCCTCAATCGTTTATTTTGACTAGGTATGTATTTAACGCGGCGACAAATTGATACCATTCCGGGTCATAAAAAAACTGAAAATGGATAGTAAATAAACTACTTTGGCGACCAATTAGAGGTAGCATCTTAACTAGAAAGCGGCGGCTTTTTAATGAGTTTTGAGGTTTTATTTAAATTTTATCTGGCAGTGATTTTCTTTTGTGGCAATTGAATTTCTTCTAAGGCGACAAATTATTGGCGGATAAAAAAAGTTAAAATAGGCTTTCATAAATTCTAAAATGGGGTTGTCTATAAACATGACCAAGGTCTGAAATAAATACAAACAAGATCTTAAAAATATACTTTTGGCTACATTTGTAGGAATCTAAATTAACCAAATTGTGACATGCTATAAAACCATTCTTGGTCTAATTTTATCTATTTTATTATATTTTTGTGTGTATAAATTGCGTTTTATATACTTATTCTGAACGTTTTTTCCATTATTTTGCTTTTAATGTTAAAAACTTTGAGTAAATAATTGTAAAATAGGACACTACGAACCTTAGTTTTAATATGTAGTTACAATTTACGGTACATTAGGTTTTATAATACCTTAACCAGTTTTACACTGATCCCGCTTGATATATTTGATACCTTACAGTAGCAGCCAATTTTTTAGTTTTTTGATCCCAGCATTTTATTGCTTGTATAGTTTAATAGTTGCCAAGATATTTAATCTCTGCAAAGTTAGTTTTTTTGTGACTTAATAGAAAGTTGCCTAAAAAGGATTTCAGTTGCCGTGTTAAATATTTGCCTTTTGACTATGCACCAGAATAAGGTTAATTAACGATATGGGGATTAATATTTCGTATTAAAATCACTGAAAAAGAAAAGATTAAGATAAAAAAAGGAGAGACATATACATATAAAGAGGATGGAGATAGTAAATTGGTAAAATAAATTTAATGACCTAATGTGGATGCTATTGTTAGTAGAGGACGAGTTTGGAGGGCAGGCAAGCGTCTGAAGTATGAAGAATAAAAGAGCATATATGAGAAGATTGATGGATATAAGGCTAAGGAAGCTGGTAAGTCTTGTCAGGATCGTACAAAGTGGCGACAGTAACATGCGCCATCTAATAGCCATTTCAATGTGATTTTTATACAGCAACAGGTGTAAATAAACCTGTAGTTGAAGAGTCTTCACTTACATAATTAGGGTTTTTGCTCTATTAATAGAAATTATAATATTGATATATTCAAGTTTGGGAAATTGAGAAATTTTATTAACATCCCAGATGATTTAAAGAGCTCTCAATTAAATCGTTTAAAGCATATGGCTTAAACCTTAACTTTACTATTTCTGGCACCTAACCTTACATATTATGTAATAAATATACAATAAATAAAATTATCATTTATTAGAAATAAGCACCACATGAGGTTTTCATGAACAATAAACATTCTAACTTACATATGTATTTTGTACATATGCCTTACTCAACATTAGACATCATATATTAACGTAGGGACAAGGAAACCATTATGCACTGCTTTTCCAAAACATACATACACATATACTCACGGCTATAAATCCCTTGAAGGGGTAGCCAGAGCTAGGGAATGAGACATTCCTCAGCCACCTTTGGAAGTTGCGTGGGGAAAAGATGGTGAAATAAAGGTTGTTGGTGATGGGTCTCCAAACCGCATCGCCCAAAAATCCCTTAAAAGTCCCAATACCGTTAGTCGCCTCTTACGTACACCCACCGGAAGAAATGGGGTAGTGCTATTCTAAGCCGACACTGCACAGCAAAACGACGAAAAAAACACAATTAGTACATAATTTAAATCTTTTTGTTCATGAAAACTTACATATAATCTCGGCAATAAATCCCTTGGGGTAGCCAGAGCTAAGGAATTAGAAATTCCTCAGCCACTTTTGGAACTTCAAGGGATTTATAGCCGTGAGTATATGTATGTATGTATTATAAAAACTTAATACACCAATCATAAATTATTATATTATAGATCTTAGAAAGAAAAACAATGATAAATATATAAATCAGTACACGAACACTTTCTCATCAGCAATGTTAAGCCTACTGAACTACCGAAGCACTTAGTAACCATGTTTCTCGTAAAAAAATAATTGCTTTAAACTTTTATTCAAATCTTAACAAGGTTATTTAAGTACTAAATCCTGTAACGAAACCGCTAAGACCCCGCAGAACTTAAATCAGAATCACGCGCAAAAAGTGTTCAGAAAGGTCCTTCTGGCTTACAAAGTACCCTCCCTTGGACCCCTTTCAGCGTTGGCCCGGAAGTGGGAGGCAGGCTATTTCCACGAGCCAAGATCAAAGTAAAATTCACTTAGCCGCCTCATCAAAGGAGCCGACGGTAGTGATGGGACCGGGCTATCGATAAAACTAAAAAGAAAATACTATGAATAATATTGTTGGCTTATGATTATGACCGACGAAAGAGGCGATGGTTCAAATTCTGATTTGGGCCTTAATCGGTTAATGATAACGATGAGGGAAAATATTGTGAGAAAACATGTCTGAGTTGTTCTTAGGCATGTGGCAATGTATTCGTACAAAAAAACGATAGGTCTGTTTAACCAAGTATATAACAAAAAATATAACCAAGAAACTTCATTCAATTCATTCAGTGCAATTTAAAACCTACTTCATCCAGATTCCTGTTTATCGATAACTCCCAAACTCCGGTCTATCGATAACGAAATCAGTGTGCGTCCCATCACTAGCAAGGACGGCAGCGGGAGTGCAACTACAAATTATATTTTATCGAGTTAGCAGACGTTTTGCGCCGGCTTAGAAACGTTATTCAATTGTAAATTTATATTAGCCATAGCGTTCGCTTTAACCTACTAGGTCTCTGTTTATTTGTCAGTAATGAACCAAGTTTATTTAGCACTTGCTTTTGATTTAATACAAGCTTCTTTGCGTCTTCTTTAATGGTTGACAAAAATAAAATATTTTTAAAAAGGATAGGCAGTGCAATGTCGGCTTTGAATAGCACTACCCCGGTTTTTCCCGTGAGTGCACGTAAGAGGCGACATAGACCTTTATTAAACAATCTTTTCTCCACCCAAGTTCCAAAAAGCTCTGGCTACCCCTTCCAGGGATTTATAGCCGAGACTATATGTATGTATGTATCGTACCAGCCCAAATAAGTTCCCACAGAGGAGCTCGAGCCTACCCTATATAGGGTGATTTGGCCATAGTCCACCACGCTGACCAATTACGGGTTGGGAGACTAACGACTACTACCGTAGTAGTAGCCGGGACCGACGGCTTAACGTGCCCTCCGAAGCACGGAATCATCTTAATTTTCGGATAATCAGGTGATTCAAGCCTGCAATATCCTTTTAAACTGGGTTAGATCTTACAAATTAAATTTGTGAGCTCACCCCCCGGGGATAGAACCCAAGACCTCCGTTTCAAATCATGTATATAAGTATAAAAAGAAAGAAATCATTAAAATAATGATGGGACGTGATAATGCAATTTTTTGCGATATATATATTTTTTACGGCATTTTATTACTCGTAATTACATTAGAACTTTATTATAACTGTATTTATAACTATATAGCTGTGTAGTGTCGGCTTAGAATAGCACTACCCCATTTCTTCCGGTAGGTGTACGTAAAAGGCGACTAACGGTATTGGGGCTTTTAAGGGATTTTTGGGCGATGCGGTTGGAGACCCATCACCAACAACCTTTATTTCACCGTCTATTCCCCACGCACCTTCCAAAAGTGGCTGAGGAATTTCTAATTCCTTAGCTCTGGCTACCCCTTTCTTGGGATTTATAGCCGTGAATATATGTATGTATGTATGTATTAAATGATAAAATATTTACAATATTTCAAAAAACTCATAGACGGGCCTAAATATACCTTATGTCATCAAAAGAGATGTTAGTATAAATTGAACACCAAATATAAAAAAGTGTTATTTAAAACCTACACCACGGTAAAATAAAGAGAAAAATTCAATAGTAGGAGCAAAGTAGACCAGGATTCCTTAATGAATAAGTTATAAGGCTCTTAACTGATTGCCAACACAGCCTTCGGGGTGGGGGCCTACTTCGGCCGCTTTAGATGATCGGAAAGTGAAATATTGAGTTGGGAGTAAAACGTATACATCTGTCCTTGTGCAATTTAAATAAATTTAAAATTATATACGGACACATTATATACACAGATCAATACAGTCCCAATACCCTTAGTCGCCTCTAGAGCGGGTACGGATATTCTACACACGGCTTAGCCGGCACTACACAGCTTCCATAACGAGAAATATTTTATATAACCACATTTAAGTAATTTGAATTGTGAATTTCAACATTTCAAATTAAGCATCTTTCATTTGCATAAATAAAGTAAATGTAATAGGTAAGTGATATATTTAAATGATATTGCAATAATTCATATAAAAATCAAATACAAAATATTCAATCATTAATTTAATAGAATTCAAATCATCTCTGTTGTAAAAATCTTTGGCATAAAATAAATATAAAAATCTTTTATTATCGCCCGATTTCTGAATTAAGTATTCAAGCTGAGAAGGACTTAAGTATCGTTTTGTCTTATTCAGTTGTTAAGATTTCAATGCAACAGAACGATACTTAAGTTGTTCTCAGCTGGAATACTCAATTCAGAAATCGGGCGTAAATCATTTAGCAGTAGACGATCATTTTAGTTCCCCTATAACCGTAAAAGTGCTGATTTCTTAACGTTTCCAAAGAATGGCTACAAGAAGGTTCACCGGGATTTTACCGAGGTTCTATTTACTATCAACTAAAACCTATCTCTACGCGTGAAAATGTTAGCCTCCATTTACAAAATGAAATTATTTGTTAATGTGTGTTTTTAACAGATATTGTATGTGTTACGATTTACGAACGATATGTATTAATGTTGTAGCTGTGTAGTGTCGGCTTAGAATAGCACTACCCCATTTCTTCCGGTGGGTGTACGTAAGAGGCGACTAACGGTATTGGGGCTCTAAAGAGATTTTTGGGCGATGCGGTTAGAGACCCATCACCTAAAAATCTTTATTTATACCATCTCCTCCCATATTAACTTCCAAATGTGGCTGAGGAGTTTCTAGCTCTGAAGCTTCTGGCTACTCCTTCTTGGGATTTATAGCCGTGAGTATATGTATATGTAAGTATGTGTAATACGTCAGCCAAAATTGTTAATGTAACTTTCTTAGATTTTACACGGTCCGGTACAGGTTGTCCGGAAAGGCCATCCTCATAGAATTAGGAATCCATACCGGATAGCTAACCACTCGAAACTTTTGAAAAGGGCCTTATTCATATGACAGCGTATTAGTTCAAAGCGGCGATAGGAATGACCCGTATAACGTGAATGTACTTTACCTACTCTAGATCTAGACATCAGCTTATATTTGGGCTAAGTTTTAAATATAATGTAATTGTAGCGACGCGCTATCAGTACACAATGACGCGCACTACATAGAAACGCTGACAGTGCAAGAAGAATCACATTCCACAGCAACACGAAAGCAAGTAATAAACGTCACACGCGTCATCAAGACTCGCCATACAAATCGTGCATCGCGCAATCGAAGTTTCTGAAACATTTACTATATATACAAGTTCCAACTTAATACAGTTGGACCGCGGTCCCCAGGCATACCACCGCCTGGTGGAAGATCTTCCCTTTTCCTCCACATAATAGAATAGTGCCGTGTAGTGCTGGCTTAGAATGTCACTACCCCTTGCTAACCACGGGTGTCATAAAAGGCGACATAGGGTTTTTTAAGTGGTTTTTTGTGCGGTTGGAGGCCCATCACCAACAACCTTTATTTCACCATCGTTTCCCAACACAATTTCCAAAAATGGCTAAGGTATTTCCTTAGCTCTGGCTATCTTATCTGGGGATTTAAAACCGTGAGTATATGTATGCATATAAGTACTTACCAACAGTAGTAAGCAGCATGTTATCCAGCAGCAACGCGATGGCGACGATGACCAGCACCAGCTTCCTGGACTCGCGACACTGCGCCACCTTGGCCCGCAGCCAAGCCACGGAGCTCTGGGCGGAGAAACCGTCGGATGCCGCTCCCATGGTGGGTGAGGGAACTAGAGAGTGAGGTTAAAATAGTTTTTATGAGTAATAATAACTGTGTAGTTTCTTTAAATAGTACTAATCTAAATGTCAAATGAGCAATGTCAATTTTTAAGATCCATTTGCAAACGAACTACATACATTATCTCTTAGGTGTGTAACAGATAGCCATCGAGCGTAGTTTTCGTGGTCAAATATGACAAACCAGGAAGCATTTGCTTCAAGCACTCTCGGAATGAACTGTATAATCCTTCCCGCAGTGACCGCACAAACGACAGAAAAATGATTTTTAAATTGAGTAAGGTCAACCAGAACCTAAACATAGTTATTTTAGTGGTTTGTTCCTTTACCCAACTCTCAAAAGAAGCATCAGGAGAATTGGCAGTATGAGCTTGAACTACAAGCGTGTAGAAAGCTACAGTACTTTCGTGGGCTGCCCTACTATTTTGACATGAGAAACCTTCAAAATAGCTTCTGCTATCGGTGAATACTGATGTAACATTATTTAAATCTTTTTGTTCATGAAAACCTCATGTGGGGATTATTACTAATAAATAAAGAATAAATAAAGGAGAGAATACAGACGGGATTCGAACCCGCGACCTCGGGTATACGCCCCCGTCGCTCTTGCCAATTGAGCTACCGTGTCAATGGCTGCCAGCGCGAAATTCTTCCTGTGTCGAAATTTGTCATTCCTTTATTTATTCTTTATTTATTAGTAATAATCCCCACATGAGGTTTTCATGAACAAAAAGATTTAAATTATGTGATAGTTAGGCGTTTTCAACATTTGCATTCTAACTGAAAAGATAGACAAGTGGCCTTCCGAATTAGTAAAAAATTCGGAGGTAGGAAACGCAAACACTACTAAAACGTGTAAAAGAAATAAAGGATAGAAGAATTTCGCGCTGGCAGCCATTGACACAGTAGCTCAATTGGCAAGAGCGACGGGGGCGTATACCCGAGGTCGCGGGTTCGAATCCCGCCTGTGTGGAAATTTTTCATTCCTTTATTTATTCTTTATTTGTTAGTGATGTAACATTGTTAGAGTTTAGTTGTAATTGTAGTATAAATTTGTAAATGTGTATGATTCTAAACAACTTTGTATGTGCACCACATTTGCGCTGATAAATCGATTTGATATGATTTGATTGTTAATTTATTATCTCTGGCCATCCTTTTAGTGAATATATCCGTGTCTTATATATACATAGCACTCCAATTATTCAGTAAAAGAACTTGTGTATAAAACGCAGAAATATGTGAATTAAACTAGCAAAATGGAAGTGACAGTAAACCGGATGTAGTCGTTAGCGCGCACCACTCATTTCCGGGTCGCGCCATTTTGATTTCAGCACGTGGCGCGGCGACCATTGTTCATTTGCTTTTTTTAAAAGGACTATTGAGTTCTTTTACTTAATAATATATTTTGGTTTTATTAATCTTCATGTTTAAAATATGTAATTTCAGCAAGCGTGGATCAAGCCATACGGGCAAGAGGGGCATGCCCACAACTCTAATCGACCTACGACCTCACATTTCTATGGTCTGCAGATAGGATGATGATATCAACACTATGACCAAGAGATTTTTAGGCGCCTTTGGCCACAACCTTTTTTGGGGGTTGTATACGCCTCTAATATTCAGTAGGTTTCAAAACACCACGTCATCAATTTTTCTTAACCCTTAGTGCTTAGTGTTAAACTTGCACTGCATCTTATTTTATTTTCATATAGTTATACAATTATATTTTAAACAGAAATATATATACGTAAAGCAAACCTATGATATATATTTTGCAATATTTGCTTTGACGGAAAAGAATGAAGAAAAGCATAACGCAATATCTTTATTCACATACACATACTCACGGCTATAAATCCCGAAAAAGGGTAGCAGGGGCTTCAGAATAAAAATAAACACAACCACTATTGGAAGTTAAAGCTAAGGTGGTGATGGGTCTCCAACCGCATCGCCTATAAATCACTTAAAAAGCCTCAATACCCTTAGTCACCTCTTACTAACATCCAAGGGATAATATGAGATATGTATTGCTATTCTAAATCAACAACGGTTTTTTTATTAAATTATCTTTATATTAATGCTTGAACCAAGTAAATGCAACAGGAGATTTTGTTTAGGACATTCAGTGTCAGTTCAGTCAACAGTGACATTCGGTGTTAGTGATTATTTTGGTAATTATGTTTTTTTATCGCCGTGTAGTGTCGGCTTTGAATAGTCGCCGTGTAGTGTCGGCTTAGAATAGCACTACCCCGTTTCTACCGATGGGTGTACGTAAGAGGCGACTAACGGTATTGGGGCTTTTAAGGGATTTTTGGACGATGCGGTTGGAGACCCATCACCAACAACCTTTACTTTACCATCTTTTCTCCATTCAATTTTCCAAAAGTGGCTGAGGAATTTCTAATTCCTGAGCTTTGGCTACCCCTTCTAGGGATTTATAGCCGTGAGTATATGTATGTTATGAGTATATGTTATGTTTTTTTACTGCTTCATTTTATGGTTCAAATACATTTAAAATATTTTACACCAAAATTACATTTTATTGCATTGATCATAAGCAAACTGTTCATACCATATAAATAATTAAGTGCAGCGTGTTGAAAATCACATGAAAGTATAACATATGTTGTCTTTCCCTCATTGAAATAGTGAGCGATTGAGGTAGTTTTTATAGATAGATATATCTTCACACATAATATCTTGCTAGCTTAAGGAAAAAACAGGTTATATTTACATGGTAATAATCAATATGATAATACTGCAGAAAACTTTTTTTTTAAGTTGAATATAAATGTATTGCATTAATTAATTGTGATTGTAATTACATGATGTACAAAACAATATTTAAACATTAACAAGGTGCCTGCTATTGGTTGTCGTCAAAGTACTGCGGGTCAAACTTGACTTTATAGATGTCACCGTGCTATCAAAAATATCTATATTATTATCGTTAATAATTTTGGATGCCCTAACGATGAAAGAATTTTTACGGTAGTTAGTTTTGAATCGAGGAACTGCCAGTGTCAGCAGCACTATACGAATCAGTTACGTTTAAAAACTCAAACTAAACGTTCGCGCCATGTATCCACGAAGGGGTTGGCAGAGGTACTAATACTTCTGAACATCACGTTACATTGTCACCTGGCTTGGACAGTGTACTTATGTATAAGGGGAAGCCTATGGCCGTTTTGTACGAATACACTGTCACATGACTAAGTAAAACTCAGCCATGAAGTTTTCCTCACGATGTTTTCCCTCAAAGTTACCAATCATGATAAATTAACGACACATATGACATTAAAAAAGATACATTGGTAAAGGCCGGACCCAGGATTGGAAACATCATCGCCTGCACGACAAGCAGTGTTCTGTCCACTGAGCTATCACTGTTGCACGTTTAAAAAAGTTTTTAAAATAAATAAACATGATCATAATATTCATAGCGTTTAGGCTATTTGACTGTAATAAAAATATACATTTCTGTTATTTCACTAGTCTTTATATTTCTTGTTTGGAGCAATATATAATAATGCGAGATAAAAATATTGCATTACTTCACTAAAATCCGTCTTCTAAAATAAGTATTTTTTATGCAACTGTCACGTGACTAAAAACGACCGTGATTGGCTATTTCTATAATGACGTAGATTGCACATAAACAGACTGTGTATCGCTTCGCCCATTGGTGGTTAATGCGGAATTGACGTCATTTGTGCTACAGCCGCCATATTACTTAAAGTCGCGTTTTCGCGGCACATTTGAATATTGCATTTTCTTTTTCGATTTTTTTTATAAAATAGCTAAAATGAAGACAGAAAAATATTTTTTTAGGGCTCCTTATAAACAAATTAACACCGTAAGATAGTTTTTAAAACTTAGTCAAATAGCCTATTGGGTGGCAGAGTTACTGTATAATGTGAACATTACATGTCATTTTATACAGTCCCAGAGTATCCACTTTCGCAATTTTATTCTCACACGAAATATATTAGTCTGGGTACATTAAGCAATTTTTTTAAATTTTATTGTTTACAGACTCTAAAGTTTACGCCGTATATCTCCGAAGGGTTGGCAGAGGTACTATAAAAAATATATTCATTGGTATCAGTTACACAGCTATTTGCAGGGGTTCTTAAACAAGGCAAGGCCCGTATTTTGGAGAACCAGTGGACAATTCTGTTTAAAAAAAATCATTTAAATTTAATTAAAGTTTATTGCAGTAATTAATAAAGTACGACTATTTTTTTCCTCGTGTGTCATAAGAAGCGACTAACGGTTTTGTGGTCTTCAAAGTGACTTTTGACCGGTTGGCTACCAATAACCAATAATCTTTATTTTACAATATTACTCTACTAAATTTCCTAAAGTTGCTAGATAATATCTTATTCTAAAGTTCTGCCGAACCCTTCTCTGGATTTATAGCCGTGAGTTCATTTAAGTATATAAAAAGGCAGATGTACGAAGTATGAAGAATACAAGAGCGCGTAAAAAAGATTGATGGATGTGAACGAAGCTAGAGAGGTTTATTAGGATCTTACAAAGTGACGATCAGTAGTCTCTGCCTACCCCAATGGGAAATAATGGCGTGAGTATATGTATGTATGTATGTATGTATAATCTCACAATTCAATTAAAAAGATACTTTGCTTATAATTTTCAATCACAGTCACGTTAATTTACCTAATGCTACCGATACTTTTCAATCGCCGCCGAGAAAGAAGGCTCTCGCGGGAAATGAAGCAGAAATGTCTTTATCCAGCACAGTCCTATTCGTGATGAGAAATATTTAAGCTCTTTTGTATTTTATATCCAAGGGTCTTTGTTATTATTACAATTTAAATTCTCTTCATAATTTTACAATTTATATTTACCTAACATTACTCTGAGTATTCCGGACCTTATCTTTCAAATGTAGTTTGAAAAAGATCGCTTTTAGCGATAAGAAAATTGTTAATTACAATATTGACGTACATACATATACTCACCGCTGTAAATACCTATAAGGCATAATCAGACCTTCAGAATAAGACATTTCTCGGCCACTTTTGGAATATGCAGGGGAAATGATATTAAAATAAAGGTTATTGGTGATGGGTCTCCAACCGCATAACTCAAAAATCCCTAAAGGAGCCTCTTAGTCGCCTCTTACAACCACCCTTGACAAGAAATGTGTAGTGATCATAGAAATATAATTACTATAGAGCGAGCAAATGCACATGTGAACATTGAGAGCACATGAGAACATGAAATCAAATCTAGCGCCAACCGCAACAGTTGTCAAAAAGTGCAAATCGAAAGCGTTCGAGGAGTGTTTGTCAGAAGTTTTTATTTGTTTTTTACAATAAAAATGGTGAAATGCGCAGTTAAAACGTGTAAAAGTGATACGCGAAAACACACCAAACAAAAATCAAATGTGACTTTTCACAAGTAAGTAAGTTTTATTTAATAATTTACGTGATAAAATTTTATATTCGCGGGGTTGAAGGAGGCGTTGGGGGACGAAATCTATCATTCTTACGAATGACAAGTTTGACGCACACACACACGCACAACGATTTAGAGATGGGGTACTTTCATTAGGATGTTTCAATTGTCGATCCATTAATCGTTCGATACAATCGGTGAATAATAAATATATATTTTTTGGTAATTGTTTAATACATCTAAAAATCAATATGTTTATGAGTATGTGACTTTGCTATTTGAAAATTGAGTAATGATTTCTGGATTAATTATATATGTTTTTTTGTAAGAGCTCAATAGAGAAGTAACTTGAATACCAAAGAAAATATTAACACATTACATGTATATTTTTATACACTTATGTCTTACCATTTACTCTTTGGGCTACAATAGGGTTGTATTAATTAACGAATTATATTCGCACGCCTTTACTTGTATTAAGTGAAATGTTTCTTTTAGAGAATTGGCTTTAATTTTACCAACGATCTTTTAATTAGTTACTCACAATAAGATGTTATAAATTCTAATTTCAGGTTTCTAAAGGATACCAAAATAATTAAAAAATGGATCGATGCTGTTCACCAAAATATTAATTCGGAAACTAACATCTGGAGCAGGATATGTTCATTGCACTTTCCAGATTCCTTTGAAGATTGAAAAATTTAATTCATGACAATAGGCGAATAACGTATCTAGAGATTCAACACATTATGCAGATTGGATCGGGAAGCGTTCATGAGATTTTACACGAACATCTTCACGTGAAGAGGATAGTTTCACGCTGGGTGCCACACAACCTCACCGAGGTACAGAAACAGGCCCGGGTGGAATGGTGTCGTGATATGATTAATAAATTTGATGCTGGCTCGTCACGGCTGGAGGCCACGGTATGTCGGCTACTATCATGGTAGAAGTCGTTAGTCTGCCAACCCGCACTTACGCTAGCGTGGTGGACTATTACCAAATCACCCTATAGAGTAGGATCGAGCCCCTTGATTGGGACATATACGGGCTATGAGAAGTGAGAGACTGTTACATAGTACTGATAAGTAAAAAAAAATACAAGTTCTATATACAATTATATATTTATTTAAATAACTGCTGTTTTTTTATATTTTCTGCACATAATCATTTTCAATGTCCTCTGCTGCACAATACATACAGAAGCCATTCACCAAAAAATCCACCAAACATACTACATACATACAAACATATACTGTCTATAAATCCCTAAAAGGGTTAGCCAGAGCTAAGGAATTAGAAATTATTAGAAATTCCTTAGCCACTTTTGGAAAATTGAGTGGGGAAACGATGGTAAATAAAGGTTGTTGGTGATAGATCTCCAACAGCATCGCCCAAAAATTCCGTAAAAGCCCCGATACAGTTAAACGCCTCTTATGTACACTCACCGGAAGAAACGGGGAAGTGCTATTGTAAGCCGACACTAAAAACATAATAACAATCGTAAAATTCGAGGGTTCTCCCCTTGGTCAAATTTCGGAATCATTGTATAAAGTATCGATTCTCTTCTTTGATAAAAAATCGATGTTGCACATATTGATAATGTTTAACAATTACCCATCCTTATTTATCAATATAGATATACGTAAGTAGCTATAGCACACCCGCCGACACTGTGCACTAGCGGGAGTCTCGCAAATGCGTGTTCTATAGTAATTATATTTCTATGGTAGTGATATTCTAAGCCGACAATACCCAGCAAATCAAATAGTTTTTAAATTATTATTTTTTACGATGTGCGATAAAGACTTCCCTATTCTATTCTTAGACAGGCTTAACTGGATCTACGATAAAATTTTCGTAGAGCTAAAATTTCGTACTCGTAGTAATATTTCGTAGTAAGTCGCAAAGCTTTCGTAGTCGATTTTATTCGTAGACGCTACGAATGTTAAAAGGAAAAATAAGGTCTGTTTGTAATTATTATGTTCTTTCTGAATTCTGTTTTATTTTTTAACAATTAATGTATGTTAGCTTTGAATAGCACTAACTCATTTCTTTCTGCGGGTGTCGTAAGAAGCAACTTCCGATATTGGAGCTTTTTAAATGATATGGCGGCAAGAGACCCATCTCCATAATTTTTTATTGAACAATATTTTTCCAGAGTCAATTTCTAAGAGCAGCTGAGTATTTACAGCTTCCTAAAAATTTTTTAAATTAAAGGTAGAAAAATAAAATATTGAAATGAATTGAACACATTCAATGAGATTGATTTTTAAGGATCGTGAGAAAAGTTTACCAGGATGGTACAAAGTCGATCTACCCCAAAGAGAATTTACATTGTGAATATATACAAGTAATAAGTGTAAAAGAATAATATTTTATCGATTACGTTATTCCCTTCCCAGCTTATAAAATAAATACAAATATGACATATTCCAACAGTTTTACGGTTTAAAACCAAGACACAATTTTATCGAGATTTTCAAGCCATAAAAGATAACGGACGCATAAAATTTTATAAGTACCTCGAAAGCCTTAGACAACCCATAAAACCTTCTATATCCATCTATAATCTTCCAAACCATAAACTATGTGAAAAATATTAGTAAAAAAATAACTTACTCTAAATATAGAACATCTTGAGTATAGAAGAACTAAAATAAGGCAGCATGAAGGGTGAAGGCTGTCGAGGAAGCCACGCGTCCGTCGCCGCCGACGCTCCGGGCGCGACTGAATTCCTCTGGGATTATTTCACAGTACTAGCCGACGATATACGGCCAACTTCAGTTGAGCTGTGAATCCTTATTCTGGTAGATTTTAACTTAATTATAGGGAGGAGAAAACTGAGTTTCTTGTAAGAAATGTATGATGAGGTAGGGCTGATTTTTTTTTTGTGTTTGGAAAGTGAATGGGGAGATGGAATTCAAACAAGTTTAAATTTTATTTCATTGTATTTAAAGAATGACTAAAAGATAGGAGACACAAAACTGCAAAGTTTAAATTAGGGTTTTAATATTCATTTGACACGTAGGACACACGAAGATTTATTTGAATAAGATAGTGTGATAAAAATGGCAAACAAATGAATAGAGAATAAACGTTTTGATGGACATAAGTGAAAGAAGTACTTAAGGTTTACCAGGATCATACAAAGAAGCAATCGATTGTCTTTATCTTTACCCAATGAAAACTTAAATTAATAAATACAAAATGTATATTACTTTTGCTGTGTAGTGTCGGCATAAAATAGCACTACCCCATTTCTTCCGGTGGGTGTACGTAAGAGGCGACTAACGGTATCGGGGCTTTTAAGGGATTTTTGGGCGATGCGGTTGGAGACTCATCACCAACAACCTTTATTCTACCATCTTTTCCCCACTCAACTTCCAAAAGTGGCTGAGGAATTTGAAATTCCTTAGCTCTGGCTACCCCTTCTAGGGATTTATAGCCGTGAGTATATGTATGTATGTATGTATATGTATGTATGTTACTTGACTATGTTAATTGACTACCATTAATTGACCCGTATAGTGTCAGCTTAGAATAGCACTAACCCTGTTCTTTCCCGCGGGTGTCTTAAAAGGCACCTTATAGTATTGTGGTTATTGAAGGGATTTTTTGCCATGGGGTTGAAGAGCCTTCATCAACAACCTTTATTTTAGCCAGCTAAAATCAAACTTAAGTAAAACCATGAACCAAAGCCTATATTTAAATAATTTTAAAATATTTTCCACCACTTGTTCGCAGACCATTTTACACTGGCTCTATCTTATCAGTGAATCATATATCTGATACAAAATAGACCTTTTGACACGGCTATAAAGTCGAAATTCGTCGTTGATAAATTATTGCTTTATGGCGAAACATGTTAGACTGGTAAAATAGCTCTTGTTTATAGAAAATTAAGGTAGAAAATGGGTTGTAGATTCGTGAAAAGCTACAGGTCCCCCATTATTCTCTTTAAGTGTGCATAGACGAAGAGAGAAACTGGAGTAAGACATTTTGATTATTATAAATATGGTACGATTTCTTTTCAGCTTATGAATTGCTTTTGTTACCTGTAATATTTAAAAAAAAAGGCATTTATTTCACAAAATTAAGTAGTTTACAATGCATTGGTTTCGGTGTTTACCGCAGTAGGTTTCCCTGTGACGCAGCAAACAGGCTCTTTTAAATAACTAAGTAACATAACAATTATGTGCTGATTGCCATTTTTAATTTTATTTCAAGTACAAAGATACAAAAAAATATTTCGTTTTTGTAGAAATAGAAAAATAGAAAAATGTTTTTAAAGAGAAAATAGAATAATTCATTTTCTCATAATTAATAGCTATAAGCTGTGTAGTGTCGGCTTAGAATAGCACTACCCCATCTCTTCCCGCGGGTGTCGTAGAAGTCGACTAAGGGACTAGGGCTTTTCCATCTTCGCCCTTACACCAATCCAAGGTCTGCCGCGCCGAGGGATGCGTGGCCAGGGGTGAGCCTGGTCGCTAGCGTGCCGCCGTCCCGGAGCTTGGTGCACTCCGGGTACTAAATAACCTTACCTAGTCAAGCGGGGCTCTGGCTAGGTGGACAGTTTACTTCCCTTGCTTCTCGTGGGTCCAATATGTGTTCCAATTCTAATAAACACGGAGGCGGCGATGTAGCTCGCCACTCATCACGCCATGGTTTCTCACGGGGCGAAAAGTGGGCTAAAGAGACCCGCTTCAGTACGATGAATGTATGTGGAGGAATGTTTGAAAAATTAGATGAAGTATGTATGATTATGAATGAAAGAAAACTGGATTTTCTATGTTTAAATGAGACGAAGCGTAAGGGAAAGGAAGTTTCACAACTTGGCAACATCACAGCAATCTGGTCTGGAGTCGCTGACAATGACCGAGCTAGCCAAGGAGTGGGACTTCTGATATCTGAAAGGATGGCTCAGTGTATGAAAGATTATGAATGTGTGAGTCCAAGGCTCCTGTGGATTAAGGTGAAATTGGGACTAGTCCGGATGCGCATAATTTGCGTTTATGCTCCGGACATGTCTAAATCCCTATCCGAGAGGGAGGAGTTTTGGAATCTGTTAGACGATGTTGTGAATGGGTGTGATCAGAATGAGAGACTTATAATGTTAGGAGATTTTAATGGCTGGGTTGGTGTGTCACGCAACGGTTGCGAAAGAGTTTTAGGAAAGTTTGGTGATCAAAGAATGAATGAGAATGGTGAGAAATTGATTGAGGTATGTTTGGAGAGGAATCTTTGTGTTACAAACACGTTATTTAAACACAAAGATATCCATATGTATACAAGACAGAGGGGAAGCGAGAGAAGTATGATTGATTTTGTGATAGTTGATGAAAGGCTGAGAGCAAAGGTTGTTGACACCAGGGTCTATAGGGGCACGAACGTTGGCACAGATCACTTTCTCGTTATATCACGATTAAGGGGTCTGTGTACGCGTTGGCGTCACAGGCCTAAAGTGTCAACAACGGATTTTGCGAGAATAAAAGTGGAAAAACTGCAAGAAGATGAAAATATCAGAGATGAATATGTGAGAAAATTGGATGATAGACTAAGTTGCGTGGAGATGAAGGATGAAATGGAAATAGAAGAAGTATGGGATGTGCTCAAATCGACGATGGTTGAATGTGCGACGGAAGTTTGTGGTGTGTGCAAAAGGTCAAATAGACCACCAACAAGTTGGTGGGATAAAGTTGTGAAAGAGGCGGTTGGAGATAAGAAGAAAGCGTGGTTAGATTTACTAGCGATTAAAGCTAGTAAACGGATGAATGCGAGTGTAACTGACGATGTAGTGCAGAAAAGTGAAGATGAATATAAGAGAGTTAAGAATGAGGTGAAGAAGAAAATAGAAAAGAAAAAGCGGGATTTGCAAGAGTGGTGTGAGAGGAAACTTTCTGATAATTTCCGGAATAACCAAAAGTTATTCTGGAAGTATATCCGGAAGGAAAAGGGAGTTTCCCAAAACACGAGAGTGAGTGTAATAAGAGATGAACAGGGTGAATTGGCGACGGATGAAAGTAGCATGAAACGGGTATGGAAGAATTATTTTGAGGGACTGTTTGAAAAAGAGGATGCATCCATTTCTTCGCCAATCGACAGTAATGTTGATTGGAACGAAGAGATGGGTGATTTCAGTGACAGTGAGATTAGTATGGAAGAAATAATGAATGCAATGAAAAGTATGAAAGTAGGGAAGGCGGCAGGGTATGATAGGATTACTATCGAAATGCTGAGGGCTGGTAAAGGGTTGGTGGCTTCTTGGTTGTACTTCCTTTTCCAAAAATGCTGGTTGAGTGGCAAAGTTCCTCGAGACTGGTGCAAGGCGGTGATTGTGCCTCTATATAAAGGAAAGGGGTCACACCAAGAGGCTAAAAACTACCGCGGCATCAGCTTACTCAGCATTGTTGGTAAATTGTATGCTAAGGTACTGATTGAAAGAGTGATTAATGAAACTGATGAGAAAATATGGGATGTGCAAGCGGGATTTAGGAAAGGAATGGGATGTATGGATCAAATCTTCTCTCTAAGGAGCATCACTGAAAAGTTCTTAGCTAAGAACCAAAAGGTGTATTGCTCCTTCATTGATTTAGAGAAGGCGTATGATAGGGTGGTAAGAAAGTGTTTATGGGAGGTGTTATCCAAGTTCAGGTTGGGGAGTCAACTTATACGTGCATTGGTATCACTCTATGAGGATTCTAGTGCATGTGTAAGAGTAAACGGGGAAAACACTGACTGGTTCGGAATCTCTAGGGGTGTCCGACAGGGATGTGTAGCTTCTCCGTGGCTCTTCAATTTGTTCATGGATGACTGTTTGACAGAGTTGCGTGAAAGTGATTATGGACTAAGGATGGGTGGATTCATCATTAAATGCCTCTTGTATGCTGACGATCAAGTGCTACTTGCATCATCGGCAGAAGAGTTGCAAGAGATGATGAATATTGCATGTGAGTCTTTTGTAAGAAAGGGAATGAAGGTGAATGTGGATAAGACCAAAACGATGGTTTTTGAGAGACAGGAAGATGTGACAGAATGCGTGATTGCGATTGATGGTAAGGATGTGGAACAGGTGAAGGAGTTTGTATATCTGGGAAGTTTGTTTACAAGGGATGGAAAATGTGATGAAGACATTGAAAGAAGAGTGAAAAAGGGTAATGCGGTAAATGGAGCAATGAATAGCCTAATGATCAGTCAATCGGTGTCTGAAAAGGCCCGAATGGCTGTGCATGATGCTGTTCTTGTTCCTACGCTTATGTATGGAAGCGAATGTTGGGTTCGGCAGAAGAAGCATGAGAGCAGAGTGAATGCAGTAGAGATGAGGTCCCTCAGAAAAATTTGTAATGTTAGATTGTGTGACCGAGTGAGAAATAGCGTTATTCGTGAAAAGTGTGGTGTGAAAGATGATATTGTAAGAAAGATAGAAAAAGGAATGTTGAGATGGTTTGGGCACATAGAGAGGATGGATGATAGAAAATTGGTAAAAGGGATCTATAGAGCTAGTGTGGATGGTAATGTTAGTAGAGGACGACCACGGAGAACACACTTGGACCAAATTGAGAGTGTGCTCAAAAAGGCTGGCGTCCGAAGTATGAAGAATAAAAGAGCATGTATGAAAAGATTGATGGATGTAAACGAAGCTAGAGAGGTTTGTCAGGATCGTACGAAGTGGCGATCGATAGTCTCTGCCTACCCCAATGGGAATTAATGGCGTGAGTATATGTATGTATGTATGTATGTAATAGCTATAACACAGATCAGAACTCGTATTATGTGTGTGTGCGTGTGTGTGCGTGTGCGTGTGTGTGTGTGTGTGTGTGCGTGTGTGTGTGTGTGTGTGTGTTTGTGTGGGAGAGAGGGACATTATTTGGTAATTACATATTTTTAAATTAAATATTACTTATTTTGTCCTAGATTATGTAACTATATAAATATTTAAGGTTTGGACTATCGATCGCTACTTTGTACGCTTAAGATAGTCTCTGCCTACCCCAATGGGAACTAATGTCGTGAGTTTATGAATGTATGTATGTTGATTAATCCGTAAAACTATACAAATAAACACAATTTAAAAACTTTTAAACTGATTTATTTCCAAAAACCCTAAACAAATTTATTTTAAAACATTAATGCTACTTTATGGTTTTTATTAGTATATTGTCTATATCTTTCTCCATTAATTTGCCAAATCTAGTAAAAATATTTTTATTTAATACCTCTTTCTACTCTTTTTGTAGGAATTAACCTTGAGTGTATGCATCATATTCAGTTTATTCTTGAAAAGGGAAAATTCCCCATATATGATTCTTTATAAGCCAACCACTACCCGACTCAAAAGCACTAATCCACAATTCGTAGACACTTACACACTTTTCCTTTTAGCCGTACCCTGAAGTCATTAACATATATCTATCTCTCTCACACTCACTTATTCTGGACTGCTATCTTTGTTTCGCAATAGATGTTGTTATCCTCGTTCATCTGATAATAAAATCATTTTATATCTCTTTCTTACGCGATGACTGGAGTAAAAGAAGTGCGGAGATTTTTCTTAAAACTTATCATAGGATCGCTTTTATTTGTCTTTTTAATGAAGCTTTTTAAGTTAGTGAATAATAACATAACATAACATATACTCACGGCTATAAAACCCTAGAAGGGGTAGCCAGAGCTAAGGAATTAGAAATTCCTCAGCCACTTTTGGAAAGTTGAGTGGGGAAACGATGGTAAAGTAAAGGTTGTTGGTGATGGGTCTTCAACCGCATCGCCCAAAAATCCCTTAAAAGTCCCAATACCGTTAGTCGCCTCTTACGTACACCCATCGGTAGAAACGGGGTAGTGCTATTCTAAGCCGACACTACACGGCGAATAATAATAAAATGGAAAACACAATACATACATATACTCACGACCATAGATCAGAAAAAGGGGTAGCCAGAGCTTCGGAGCTAGAAAATACCTCAGCTACATTTGGATATCGATAGGGAACAAGATGGTAGAAATAAAATATCGTTGGTGATGGGTCTCCAACCGCATCGCCACCACTGAAAAAATCCCCACACCCTTAGTTGCCTCTTATGACACCCGTGTTATATCAACTAACATTTTCCTTATGTCTTATTAGTTTAATTATTCAGTAGTATCGTGTAGTGTCGGCTTAGAATAACACTACCCCATTTCTACCCGTGGGTGATCGTAAGAGGCGACTAACGGTATTGGGGTTTTTTAAGTGATTTTTGGGCGATGTGGTTGGAGACCCGTCACCAAAAACGTTTATTATTATCATCTTTTCCCCAATCAACTTCCAAAAGTGGCTGAGGAATTTATCATTCCAAAGCTCTGGCTACCCCGTTAAGGGATTTATAGCCGTGAGTATATGTATGTATGTATTCAGTAGATATGCTCACAGTACAACATCATAGCATAATATTAAATAAATATAACTAAGTTTCGTTCATTGTGAACCAAAACAGTAAGCACAGCTTTTTCCAAGTTAAAATCAAAGTAGCCTTATTAAAATTACAATAAATATATGAGAATAGTATAAATAAAGTAGCTATGAAGTGTCGGCTTACAATTACACTAAACCGATTCTACCTGTTGATGGATGAGGCGACTGAGGGGAGGGTATTACGGATTTTTAAGTAATTGTTGCAATATGGCTGAATAAAGAATAAATAAAAGAAAGAAAAATTTCGACACAGGCGGGAATCGAACCCGCGACCTCGGGTATACGCCCCGAAATTAGTTAACATCCAAATTAGTTAAAATTCGGAGCTAGGAAACGCAAACACTACTTAAACGTGTAAAAAGAAATAAAGGATAGAAGAATTTCGCACTGGCAGCCATTGACACGGTAGCTCAGTTGGCAGAGCGTCGGGGCGTATACCCGAGGTCGCGGGTTCGATTCCCGCCTGTGTCGAAATTTTGCTTTCCTTTATTTATTCTTTATTCATTAGTAATAATCCCCACATGAGGTTTTCATGAACAAAAAGATTTAAATTACGTTATTTATTTGCTCATTTTATTACATATAATAAAAAATGGTATTATTAAATATAATATCAATAACAATAAGTGAAAAATAAGTATGAATATTATTGAAAGTTATAAAAAATATATACTCACGGCTATAAATCCCTATAAGGGGTAGCCAGAACTAAGGAATTAGAAATTCCTCAGCGACTTTTGGAAGTTGCTTTTGAAGAAGTAGAAGAAGAATCCCTTAAAAGCCCCAATACTGTTAGTCGCCTCTTACGTACACCCACCGAAAGGAATGGGGTAGTGCTATTCTAAACCGACACTACACAGTAAAATATGAATCAAAAATTAAGCTATAAAAAATATGAATTATATTTAAATATAACGTTATGATATGACTGTTTTGTTGTGCTGTACTTTTTTCTTTGCATTTTAGGCCAGCCACCTTACGTTAAATTAATTATTTGTTTTATTCTTTTTCCAACATTAACATAACGCCTTTTTTAGACGTAGAAATCAATAAGGAACTAAAAATTTAATGGCTGAAGTGGCTAACTCAGGAGACCTCAGTTCAAATCCTCTGAGAGGCCTACACCAATGTGTGTTTTCTAAGGTCATGTGTGTGGTTAATTTATCGTAATTTTTAACATACATAAAGTGATAATAAATTCAAGTAATATTCAGAGTTATTAATACTGCTGTGTAGTGTCGGCTTAGAATAGCACTACCCCAATTCTTCCTGCGGGTGTACGTAAGAGGCGACTAACGGTATTGGGGCTTTAAAGGGATTTTTGGGCGATGCGGTAGGAGACCCATCACCAACAACCTTTATTTTACCATCTTTTCCCCACTTAACTTTCCAAAAGTGACTGAGGAATTTCTGATTCCTTAGCTCTGGCTACTCCTTCTAGGGATTTATAGCCGTGAGTATATGTATGTATGGTATTAATACCCCTGCCACCCTTTCCAGGATATACGACACCAATGTTTGGGCCTTGATTTTGAATCTATATTTACATTTAAGTTAAATAATTATATTGCCCTGTAATGTCGGCTTAGAATAACACTACCCCATTTCTACCCGTGGGTGATCGTAAGAGGCGACTAAGGGTGTAAGGGTTTTTTAAGTGATTTTTGGGCGATGTGGTTGTAGACCCGTTACCAAAAACGTTTATTATTATCATCTTTTCCCCAAGCAACTTCCAAAAGTGGCTGAGGAATTTATCATTCCAAAGCTCTGGCTACCCCGTCAAGGGATTTATAGCCGTGAGTATATGTATGTATGTATGTAATTATTTATTACAGGTGTACGAAGTATGAAGAATAGAAGAGCATGTATGACAAGATTGATGGTGGTAAACGAAGCCAGAGAGGTTTACTAGGATCGTACAAAGTGGCGATCGATACTCTCTGTCTACCCCAATGGGAACTTACGGAGTGAACTCACTAATGCATGTATGTAATTATTTATTCCAACTGATCTTTTTACCCAACAAACATACATATACTCACGGCTGTAAATCCCTAGAAGGGGTAGCCAGAGCTAAGGAATTAGAAATTCCTCAGCCATTTTAAGAAATGATAGTGGGGAAAAGATGCTAAAAATAAAGGTCGTTGGTGATGGGTCTCCAACCGCATCGCCCAAAAATCCCTTAAAAGCACCCAATACCGTTAGTCGCCTCTTACGTACACCCATCGGAAGAAAGGGGTAGTGCTATTCTAAGCCGACACTACACAGCAAATCTACCTATATACAATGTAAGTTTCTTTCGCCAGTAAAATCAAGGTCTAAAAACAATGCCCACGTGACTACATGTGCGTGTTAATGTATTGTTAACCGCGGAAACGAATAGGAAATGGGACATATCCTCAATCTGGCTGATTACCTCGCTAACTGCATTTATTTATACGTTCTGTCGTAGAAATTTAGATAGATACATAACATTACATAAACGTTCACGCCGAATATCCCCGAAGGGGTTGGCAGAGGTACTAATACTTCTGAACATCACGTGACATTGTCACCTGGTGTTTTGAGTACCCACGTTTTGCATGGACAGTGTACTCACGTGATAGCGGGCAGGCCTATCGCCGTTTTGTACGAATACACTGTCACATGACTAAGTACAACTCAGCCATACGGGTTTCCTCACGATGTTTTCCCTCACCGTTAACAACCATAATAAATTAACCACACATATGTCTTTAGAAAAGACAAATTGGTGCAGGCCCGACCCAGGATTTGAACACTAGTCGTTTGCACGATAACCGAGTGTTCTACCCACTGGGCTATCACGGTTAGATAGATACATACATACATATACTCACGCCATTAGTTTCTATTGGGGTAGGCAGAGACTATTGATCGCCACTTCGCACGATCCTGACAAATCTCTCTAGCTTCGTTTACATCCATTAATCTTTTCATACATGCTCTTTTATTCTTCATACTTCGGACGACAGCCTTTTTGAGCACACTCTCAATTTGGTCCAATTTTCTCCATGGTCGTCCTCTACTAACATTACCATCCACACTAGCTCGATAGATCCCTTTTACCAATTTTTTATCATCCATCCTCGCTATGTGCCCAAACCATCTCAACATATATCTATATCTTTTTCTATCTTTCTTACAATATCATCCTTCACGCCACACTTTTCACGAATAACACTATAGATAGAAAGTTCTTTGTAAATAAGTTTAATGCTTCATTTTTAATTGTTTAGAATAGAAAACTCTTTATTGCACATCTAAAAGAATAAGTATTATCAAACAAAAAAATTTTGCAATGAAATACAATCGGCGGTCTTTTCACTAAAAGCGATCTTCTCCGGACAAACTTTGGAAGGTAAGGACTAAGTAATCAGTCATGTTAGGTAGGCTGTTTAATGTCGGCTTAAAATAACACTTAACGCTTCTTCCCGCGGGTGTTGTAAAATTCATCATTCCCCATTCCTCTAACCTCAGACGCTTGCCTTTTACATTTACTTCACCATCCACATTGACTCTGTATATCTTTTATATCAATGAATTTTCATCCATTACATTACAGACACGGCATCCACAACGCACTCACGGCAATAAATCTCTAGATAGGGTAGTCGAAGCTTCAGAATTCGGTATGCAAAGTTTTACTAAAGTGATGCTGATTACAAAACCATTTCGTACCAAACCATAACCAAAACCATAAACAATATTTTCTTGAAATTATATCAATTGAAGCTAAGATGTCTGTTATTTTATTAAAAAAACTGTAACAGTGTTTGACCTTCAATGTTGTTTCAAAGACGACGAAAGATAAAATATCGAAAATCATAGGTTTGTTTAGTATAATATCGTAATAATTTCATTTGACATCACAAATTCGTGATATGTTTTGCAATCAGCAACATTTTTATAAAACATTTCGCTTCATTTGCATGTCGCTACGTGATTTTATCAATCGATGACGTCATTAAGTACAAAAGTTGAACAATCTTTAAAAAATCATAACTTTACAATCACTCATTTTAAATGGAATGTATTCAAAGTAGTCTTTTATTTTCGTGTTTACTATAGAATAAAAATATTTAATAAATACCAAAAAAAAACTTTGCATACCGCATTCCCTCAGCCACTTTGAGAAGATGATTTTGTAAAGGATTAAAAATATAGGATCGTTTGTCACATGCATCGATCAACAAAAAGTGAAAAAGTTCCAATACCCTACATAGTATGTCGCCTCTTACAACATCGCAGAAACGAATACGTTATTGCTATTCTTATCCAACACTACACATCTCACATTACAGTTGCTCTAATAGTTTTCCAGTGTAATGTAGACTAAGTAGCTCCAAGTGGCCAGTCGTATTATGTGACCGTAAATACTGTGAAGGTACATACTGACGTATTTGTACAGACACACGATCTCTCTCGACGCTGTAATTAGTGCCTTTGGAGACAATGAGTTGTTGGAATTTAATAGAATGTGCTAATAGTTCTGGTCATGAAAATATAATTGCTGTGTAGTGTCGGCTTAGAATAGCACTACCCCATTTCTGCCCGTGGGTGATCGTAAGAGGCGACTAAGAGTATAGGGGCTTCTTAAGTGATTTTTGGGCGATGTGGTTGGAGACCCGTCACCAAAAACATTTATTTATTATTACCACCTTTTCCCCAATCAACTTCCAAAAGTGGCTGAAGAATTTCTAATTCCAAAGCTTTGGCTACCCCGTTAAGGGATTTATAGCCTTGAGTATATGTATGTATGTATGTATGTATCGTTTTGTCTCATTCAGTTGTTAAGATTTCAATGCGACACGATACTTATATTGTTCTCAGCTGGAATACTCAATTCAGAAATCGATCGTAAGTCACCAAAGGAAGATATCCGGTAGAGCTTTTCACGATTGTCACTTCACAGCAGGTTGTGATTCTGCGGGATTATAAGTTCCATATGATAAACTAGTGATATTAAAATATTTATTAAAAAGCACAATATATAGAAAATAAGCTAGCCAAAGTATAAACCCAGTTAAGTAGACTGTGAAGTGTAGGGTGTGACATCTTTAGAGAGGCTTATTTCCAGCAATAGGCTATTAGACTGTAATAAAAATATTCATTTCTTTTGTTTCATTAGTCTTTATATTTCTTTTTTGGAGCAATATGTAATAATGCGAGATAAAAATATTGCATTTTTTTTTACTAAAATCCGTCTTCTAAAATAAGTATTTTTGATGCAACTGTCACGTGACTAAAAACGATCGTGATTGGCTATTTCCATAATGACGTAGATTGCACATAAACAGACTGTGTATCGCTTCGCTCATTGGTGTTTAATGCGGAATTGACGTCATTTGTGCAGCCGCCATATTAAAGGCTTAAAGTCTTAGTTAAAGTCGCGTTTTCGCGGCACATTTGAATATTGCATTTTCTTTTTCGATTTTTTAATAAAATTGCTAAAATGAAGACAGATAAATATTTTTTTAGGGCTCCTTATAAACAAATTAACACCGTAAGATAGTTTTCAAAACTTAGTCAAATAGCCTATTGGCTAATGATGATGATGATAAAATGTAGGCGCAGAATAGCACACACCCATTTGAAATAAATCAAAATAAAATATTTTTATTGTGTGTTAAAATAATAATAATAACATAAACATAAACGTTCGCGCCGAACATCCCCGAAGGGGTTGGCAGAGGTACTAATACTTCTGAACATCACGTGACATTGTCACCTGGTGTTCAGAGTATCCACGTTTTGCATGGACAGTGTATTCACGTGATAGGAGGCAGGCCTTTCGCTGTTTTGTACGAATACACTGTCACATGATTAAGTACAACTCAGCCATGTGGGTTTCCTCACGATGTTTTCCCTCACCGTTAACAACCGTGATAAATTAACCACACATATGTCTTTATAAAAGACAAATTGGTGTAGGCCCGACCTGGGATTTGAACACTAGTGTGCAACACTTAACCGGTGTTCTACCCATTGAGCTATCACGTCGTAAAATAAAAATGTTGTTAATTATGAAATTAATTGAACTAAAATTAAATTGAATTTACGTCGCTTCCTAGGTCTTTCCACAGGTGTCGTCTTCCCCCAGGTTTTGGGAATTTTTGGGTTATATGTCTGGAGACCCAGCATCTAACATCAACATTGTTCTACAATCCTTAACCCATTCAACTTCCACAAATGATTCAATAATTTGTCAATCTAAACCTCTGGCTACCTTTTTTTAATTAATATGTATATATAGCTGTGTAGTGTCGGCTTAGAATAGCACTACCCCATTTCTTCCGGTGGGTGTACGTAAGAGGCGACTAACGGTATTGGGGCTATTAAGGGATTTTTGGGCGATGCGGTTGGACACCCATCACCAACAACCTTTATTTTACCATCTCTTCCCCATGCAAGTTTCTAAAAGTGGCTGAAGAATTTCTAATTCTACAGCTCTGGCTACCCCTTTTAGGGATTTATAGCCTTGAGTATATGTATGTATGTATGTATATGTCGTAGGATGATTTGATGTTTAGGTTTTTTGCAAAAAACCTAGGGATTTTGCAAAAATCCGGATAATTAGACAACGGTTATAATATTTTCTAATCTTACTAGGTTTTTTGCAAAAAAACTAGTTGGTTTAGTATGACTCCGAAACGAATTATCAGTTTTTATGAATACTGTACACTGATTGGTCGATTGCAGTGCCCCATAAACACGTCATCTCTGATTGGTTATTAATAAAGACGTACTTACTTCATTGTTCCTTCCAACATTTAATTTGATTGTTATTTTAATAACATAACATAACATAAACGTTCACGCCGAATATCCCCGAAGGGGTTGGCAGAGGTACTAATACTTCTGAACATCACGTGACTTTGTCACCTGGTGTTCAGAGTACCCACGTTTTGCATGGACAGTGTACTCACGTGATAGGGGGCAGGCCTATCGCCGTTTTGTACGAATACACTGTCACATGACTAAGTACAACTCAGCCATGTGGGTTTCCTCACGATGTTTTCCCTCACCGTTAACAACCATGATAAATTAACCACACATATGTCTTTAGAAAAGACAAATTGGTGTAGGCCCGACCCATGATTTGAACACTAGTCGTTTGCACGATAACCGAGTGTTCTACCCACTGGGCTATCACGGTAGTCGGTGTTATTTTAATCTTAGTAACAAAAAGTTCCTAAGTATAAAAATAGTATTGTCATTTCCCTTTATAACTCTAACTATAATACCTCAATACTACAATTTAAAACGTTCTTACTTTATTGTTCTACCTATATTTAAGACGTCTGTGGCCGAGTGGATAGGTGACCAGCTTTTTGGTTTGGAGGTTGCGGGTTTGATCCCCGCTGAGAGCAACATTTATGTGATGAGCATATGTGTATTATATTATATTAAATATATCACTGAGTTAGTATCCCATACTACAAGTGTTACTTAGTTTGGGGTAACTTGATCTGTGTATAATATTTCCGAACGTGATTGTAATTTTACTCCAACAAAAGAGTAAAGAAAAATATTTAATTCCTAGTCTCAAATAAGTATTGTCATTTCCCCTTTATAACTCTAGCTATAATATCTCAATACCACAATGACGAACCAATCAGAATAAGTGTAGGCGAGCAATCAGAAATCAGCCAATCAGCATTAAAAAACTACAATCTTACTAAACCAACTAGTTTTTTTGCAAAAAACCTAGTAAGATTAGAAAATATTATAACCGTTGTCTAATTATCCGGATTTTTGCAAAATCCCTAGGTTTTTTGCAAAAAACCTAAACGTCAAATCTTCCTACGACATATATATGATTACAGTTTTATTACTCTTACTACGGATAGGCATCCATTTCAATACGAACCGCCCAACTCTTCGACTGTTTCGATATTTAAGACGTGACTTCAAGTTATTGAACTAATAATCCGTTGAACTTTGAGCGAGTATCGATCTTCGTCCAAGTTTGATATTTACATGAGTGTAACTTATCCAGAAGGGCAAGCACGAGCCGTGTTAAAACTAGTTATAGCGTGGGATAAAGCAGCCATCTCTTACGCACTTACTTAGTATCGTATACGGCCATCTCTTTCTAACCGTTATTGTGTCGATAAATTAGCGCTTGTGCTTGCTATACAGGAGGCCTAGTACAAGCGCTATTTTATTGTCACGATATCAGTTGGAAAGAGATGACAGTATACGATACTAAGTAAGTGCGTAAGAGATGGCTGTTTTATACCACGCGGTAAAATAAATAATAAAAATAAAAGGTCGCGCGTACTAGCTATGCTAGGTACCTTAATGTGTTTGATATTTAATGCAGGAAGGGATAAGTTTGAATCCTTATATTTAAAAAACTAAATTGGTTTACAGGTGTATTGCCATTTGATCTCACTGTCCTAAGACTAGTTGAGGAACATGTTCCGCAATATGTTGCTACATTTGCCCCCTAGTGTATCCCAGGCTTAAGTATATACAATAATATACATATAGTCTGTATCAATTAGAAAAAATAACTTTGTTAACAATGAAACGTCAATGACCTTTCAGTATTTTAGTGTTGTTACCAATATTATTGACGGCGACGTAAAAATCGAATACGCTACTAATGGTAAGTAAATTTTTAATCCTTTTTTATGGTATACTTATAAAACAGACGTAAACTACAGAATGCGTCCCTTATTATTACATACGTATATCCTAATATAATACTCAAGCCGTAAGTTCCCATATAGGTAGGCAGAGACCATCATTATTATTAGAACTGTATTTTACCATAAATTTATTTCCTCGAAACATAACAGTCTTAACGTTACTTTATATACAAATACATTATTTTATGATTACAAGAAAAGCCTTGATAGCGTAAATTTTCATTCTTACATACATACATATTCTCACGCCGTTAGTTCCCATTGGGGTAGGCAGAGACTATCGATCGCCACTTTGTACGATCCAGGCAAACCTCTCTAGCTTCATTCACATCCATCAATCTTAAATCTTAATAACCAATAAATGTAGTGGTGAATGGAATAACAAACCCTATTTTGTTTGTAAGACAAGCAAACACGGGTGCATCCCATTAGTTACGAATTTAACTGTTGAAAAATTTGTAATGTTAGATTGTGTGACCGAGTGAGAAATAGTATTATTCGTGAAAAGTTTGGTGTGAAAGATGATATTGTAAGAAAGATAGAAAAAGGAATGTTGAGATGGTTTGGGCACATAGAGAGGATGGATGATAGAAAATTGGTAAAAGGCATCTATAGAGCTAGTGTGGATGGTAATGTTACTAGAGGACGACCACGGAGAACACACTTGGACCAAATTGAGAGTGTGCTCAAAAAGGCTGGCGTCCGAAGTATGAAGAACAAAAGAGCATGTATGAAAAGATTGATGGATGTAAACGAAGCTAGAGAGGTTTGTCAGGATCGTGCGAAGTGGCGATCGATAGTCTCTGCCTACCCCAATGGGAATTAATGGCGTGAGTATATGTATGTATGTATTTAACTGTTGGGGCACTTTCGATTCTTCCGACTTCAGTTCTATATAGAACTGTTAAGATAATAGTTTTTGCCGCTATTTTACTTGTGGCATATTTTTTTTCTTTAAACGATTTCATTTTTGGTTTACTTATTAATATAAAACGTAATTGGTATAAATAGTTTTTTTATTTTGATGTAAATAAACTTCTTATATAATTATTAGGGTATTCGACTACAAAAAACCAACATATGGTCAAAATTTAATTGAAAAGTATGAAAAAATAGTTGTAACATTTATATTCATATGATGAAAATGGGTTATTTTAGTAATTTAGGCAGGAAGAACTTAGGTATTATTGCATAATTTAGGGTGTTTCACACCGACTCAAAGACGATGTCACCTTTTAATACTCTCATTGCATAGAATATTGCACATATCTCTCTTAAGAAGGATTAAATTTCCAGTTGGTTAAAGTATTTGGAAAAACAGTTCAATTTAATGCACCAACAAACATTCTGAAATGAACACACAAACCACAATTTCAACTTTGTTCCATTAGTTCTATGTAGTACCAGCGGGAATCGAACCCACCTACCTTTATAATATATTTTTTTCCATTACTTATTATTTATTTCTGTAGTCATTTTAAGGTAATTTCTTTGGCATATATTTAATCGGATATACATACTAGAAGCGGGTATAAATTATTAGGTACCTTATTATTCAACTTACGTTTGTTTTTTTATTACGAGATTCGGTTTGGGTAAGTTTTAATTTTCTACATTCTTACTTTTAACGATTAATAAATCACAGAAACAAACTTTTAACATACCTACATACATATACTCACGGCTATATTTCCCTAGAAAGGGTAGCCAGAACTAAGGAATCATAAATTCCTCAGCCACTTTTGGAAGTTGAGTGGGGAAAAGATGGTAAAAATAAAGGTTTT